>VZDJ01000594.1:13631166-13769276 GCA_008694505.1 Cyanoderma ruficeps | reverse complement strand
AGAGCTGGGAGCAGCCACATCCCACCCAGTGCCAGAGTACCAGAGCACAAACTCTGCTGCAGTCCTGGGGTAAAACAGATGCAGCCTGACAGGCAGAGGGGGGCACAGCCCTTCTCTGCCCCAAAGCAGCCCCGTGGCAGGGTGGCCTGGCAAGTGATTTCCTGGCAGGGTGATGGTACCTCTCCTTTTTCCCACAGACCTTGCCCCGGATCTGCAGTGCGGGAGAAGGGCAGGCGTTTGCCTCTGCTCTGCAGCAGCTCTACACTGCAGTGACACAGCAGGAGGCCAAGCAGGCTCGGAAACGGCGTTGCTCTGGTGAGGAGCTCCTTGTCTCTGGCATGGGGACCATGTGATGTAGCTGTCCTCTCGACTGCTCAGCCCCGTGTCCTGGGGTAAGGGAAGTGTGGCCCCAGGTGCAGCTCACCCCATGCAACAATCTCCCCCTTTGCTTTCCCCCCATGGGCTGGGCTCCCAATCCAAGCACAATTCCTAGAGTGGGTTTGGACTGTGCCCCATAGTCCCTTATCTCAATCCCAAATTGCATCTTTTTCTGGTACCAGAGGATGACGTGGATACAGCATCCACTGCAGAAACCACAGAGCATCCCCATCCACCTGCTCCATCCCAGGAGGATGAAACGACATCTTCCAGCGAGAGAACCTCAGTGAGTGCAGCTCTAGAAAATCTCTCTGTACCAGGATGAGGCCCACATCTCCTTTCCCTCCTCTCATCCAAGCAGTGTCCCATCCAGGATGGGCTAGGAGTCTGAGCTTGGTTCCTAGCCCATTCTACCCCATGCATCCTGACTGGCGAGTGTGTGATTACACATGTGTATATATTTTGCAGTCCCAGAGCACAGATGACAAGAATGTCACTGCTTGCACGCTTGCACACATCCTGCATGACTCCTCAAGGTGGAACTGACACTGCTTCCTCTTTGTTTCCAGCCAGCCTCCTCCCCATCTCAGAAGCCCCGGCTGCCTGCAGCCAAGGCCAAGCCAAAGAAGGCAAAAGGGCTCTTCAGCTGAGAGATTGCTGCCAACCTGCTTCCCCCAGCATCCGAGAGAGAGTGCAGAGCACCCATGCATTGTCTGCCTCTTCTCTGCATCTCCTGGTGGACCCTGCCCAGGTCATGGTCCCCTCCCAAGGTGTCTCCAGTTGGGGAGATGGAGCTCCTTTCTTCAACAGTGTTTCAGGAAACAGCTTTTTTAACTCTTCCCTGGTCCAGAGTTTGCCCAAGCTTCCTCTCATGACAGAGCCAGTTCTGGACCAGGGAGAAGGGAGAGAGATCCTGCCAGTGGGTGTGGGACAGCTGGGGCTCTGGCAGAGCTGTGGGGTTTGGCTGCTCTTGAGTGGGTTTTCAATAAAGGGCTGTGTCTGGATGAGATTCGCTCTCAAGCTCTGTCCCACCAGGCCTGTAGTGTCTAGGAAAGGATGTAACCTCTGTTGCTGCTGGGTTCCCCTCAGGCCAGTCCTGATGTCCCAGGGGCTTGCAGTGACTCTGGACAGTGAGGTGACAGCAGCTCATTGCTGTGGCACAGCACACAGATCCCAGCCATGCTGTGCCTCACCCTGAGCAGAGTATGTGTTTTGGGGTATGCCCAAGGATGGCACAAGAGGATGCCCAGATTGTGGGGGCACAGCATGCTGAGGGGGCTGGAGCCCATGTTCTTGTCCCATACCAGGATACTCACCATGTGCTGATGCCTGCAGAAGCAGGCTGGCAAAGGCCCTGGATGGGCTGTGGGACACCCCATATTTGCAGGCATCTCCACCATAGTTATTGGGCAGGTGATACGGGGTTGATCCATGCTTTGGCCTCCAAGGAGCAGGAGACAACAAACACTGAATGCTGCCAGGCCTGGGAGCAGCCCTGGAGCAGGTTACACATGCTCCCTGGACATAAAACATCACTTCCATCCCTTCATAATCCATCCATCCATCCATCCATCCATCCATCCATCCATCCATCCATCCATCCATCCATCCATCCATCCATCCATCCATCCATCCATCCATCCATCCATCCACTCCTGTTCTCCTCTTCCAGCCCCTGGGTCCACATGCTTCCTTCAGGACTGGGACCCCATTACTGTCCCATAGCCAGGTCCTAAAAGAGCAGGCAGAGAGCCAGGCAGCAGGCAGGCTGCAGCCAGTGGTGCAGCTCTCCTGGGACAGGGACCCATGCCCCCAGCTGCCCTGGTCCCTGGGGTTGGGCCAGCTGCAGTCATGCTGCCTGTTCTCCTGGGCAGCAAGGGGGAAACAAAAACATCCGGAGCAGTCCCTGTGTCTGTGGAAGGGGAATGAAAGGGCCTTTGCTGGGCCACAGCCGACCAGTCCCAGGGGGAGTGCAACCAGTTGCTTTTTATATTTCCTTTCTGAGGGAGTAGCATGCAGGGCAGGGTGGGTGGTGAGAAGGGAAAGCCATGGGATAAGGAGCTTGTGCCGACTGCCGTAGCTTACGTACCCTGCATTTTCCCATCTGCAAACATCTTATCTTGGCAGCTTTGAGTCTGCCTGCTAGGCACTTGCCCCCAGGGAGGGTCCTGCTGCTAGCGGAGGGGTAGGACCAGGGCAGCAGGAGCTTAGCAGCTTAACAGTTTCCTGTATCTTCTGTCACCAGGTTGTCCCTGGTGCAACCTCTGCTCCATCCGTATGGACTCCATCTCTGCTGCAAGAGCTGCTCTGTTGCAAGCCTGGTCTCTCAGCTCTGTGCTGGCTCTGGGGTTTGTGCTGTTGCCCTGTGCCTGCCAGCATGTTCAGGAGGAGTGTTTATCAGCCCAATGAGGGCGTCTGGCTTGTCTATCCCCTTTGGGTCTGAGGAGACATCGCAGGGAGAGACAGGGCTGAAACAATCCCAACCTGGCTGTGCCAGTGGCTGATGGACTCTGTAGGGGAGGAGTGGGTGGTACAAACCAGCACCTGCATCCCGGGGTCATTCCTGTGAATTATTGTGTCTCTGCTTCTCCCGGGGGTACTCAGCCCAGGGGAGCCAATCCCAGGGATGCTGCAGAGATGTTGCTCATGAGCCCTGTCCTGCTGCTAAGTCTCTGTGGAGTGTCCAGCAGCCCTAAAGACCTGCTGCAGGGACAGATCCTGTTCCATTCACCCCTCTCCCAAGGCAAGGGGAGGTAGGGATGCAGAAGCATGGATGGGAGGTAAATAAAAGCAGGAGAGTGAAGACGGTAGGAAAAAAAAGCTTTGCCAATGTCCCCCAAGGAACCGCAGGGACCCTGGCCCTCCGGACTCCAGCATGGGGCCGCTGGTTCCTCCCTGGCCCAGGTTGTTGCCAGCTCCGGGGAATGTCACTACATATTGTCTCATCCTGTCCTGCTGGGGTCTCCTTCACTGTCCCCACCCCCTCCTCCCTGGAGCCAGCTGGATTTGAGCTCCCAACACACATTAAAGGCCACAAGTTCGGCCTCGGCCTCCATAAATTTGATTCCATAAATATTAGTTTTCGCAGGGTTTAATGAAGCCGTTATGCTGGGCACGGCCCAGCACCCCGACCCGTGCCCTTAATAAGGGCTCTGTGGCCTCGATTAAAGGGACCTTTCAATCGCTGTCAAGTATTTTTAGAAAAGGAAAAGAAAAAAAAAAAGAGAGAGAGAGAGGGAGAGAGAGAGAGGGAAGAAGACGACCAAGGCAGCGAATAGGGAGGGGAAAATCCCAAACCCTTCCAGTGCAAAAATAGAGAAATAGCACCACCTAGACTGCCTGGCTTGGCTCCGCCGCCCGTTCACCCTGCGCAGCGCCCAGCTCCGGGCAGCCCTGGGCGCCCAGCGAGGGGTGTGCGACATGCTGCACTGCCGCGCGGGGCAGGGACAGCGGGATGCGGTGGTGAGGAGAGCCGAAGGGCAGAGGAAAGAGGCACTGGTGCCCTACCAGAATGCAGGCAGGAGCAGTGCGTCCTGGCGTCCAGGCCAGAAGTCCCGCCGGTGCCTGAGAGTGACCGAGTGTTGAGGGAAATGCCATGTGATACAGGCACAGATGTTGCGTCTCTCCCACCTCCACTGTAGCAGCAAGGGTCCCTTTCCAACAGTTGCCCAAGCAGGAGTGCCCCCCCCGGGGAAATTTTCCCCCTCAAACCCTAGTTATCCCAACCCTGGCTCAGCCTCCAGCTGCCTCCCCATACACCCAGCTCGGCTACCCTATTGTGCCTGGTGTCCCCGTCCCACTCAGCCCTGTGTGCCTGCAGGCTTTGCCTGGCAGGAGAACTGGCTGACGTTGGGAATGCTGCATGGAGAGGTGATGGACTCTGCACCCAGCAACAGGCCACTGTCACTGCACACTGCCGCAGCTCCTGCATAGGCAGGATTTGCTGTCACCAGCAAACCCAACTCCCTGTCTTCCAGCCTGGGTCTCCATGGGACATGAATACTGTTACCAGCAAGGGCAGGGCAAGGGCTGTGAGCTGGTGGGAGGGGGACAGCAGCTTGTGACATGCACACTGCATGCTGGCAGGCTGCAGAGGTTATTTGGAGGTCTGGGTTTGTGACAATATCATTCTTAGGGAACCCCTCCCTAGGGAAGTGCTGCAGCTTCCAGATGCAGTGCTATCCCAGATCATCCTGCTTCACAGTCCTGTGATGTACAAAGTGGGAAGCTAGGCTCCTTTTGTTGGGAATACAAACCACCCTGGAGGATCCTGTGAATCTAGTCCAGGGTCCATAGGGTCTAATTCTCCTACGCTAGTGATGCACAGAGTTCCTTTTGCATCCCTGAGAAGCCAAGGACAGGGGTGGAGAATGGTGCTGTGGTATGTCCCCTCTGCTTTCTCTGCTGATGCCCTTAGGATGCTCCACTGGAAGGATTAGCCAAAGAAATGTAGAAGTGGGGTGGCCTGGGGCTGCTGGCCAGACACCTTAGCTCCATCATGTGCAGGAGCAGTGGGACAGCTGCATCTCACCATCCTGGTCAGTGGCAGGTCTTCACAGAGGCTCTGGGCACTGCTTTTAGGTATGCAGTATGAAAACCAGTACAAAAACCTGATGAATCACGGCTACTGAGTATGAAAACCTGATGAAGACACCTCTGGCCAGCTGCACTTTGCTTGCAGCTCCTGCAAAGGAAATGGTCTGCTGGGGGCATTAGATACCAGCATCCCAAGTCTGTGGGTGATGCTGGTTCCCCAGCCTGCATCCCTCTTACCCAGGTTGCTTGGTCCTGCTGAGAGCAGCAAAGCCCTGCAGCCAGAGCTGGATGTCTGGCTGCACTATTCCAACCTGGCTACCCTGTATCCCTATAAGTGACCTGTGCCCTGTACTCACAGAAGAGCTGGCGAGGGAACATCCCTCAGAGAGTTTGTGTGTGTGTGGGCATCCCAAGGCACTGCCTCACCTGGGAAGACCCTAGGGAACCAGAGGGTGTGCAAGTGGACCTGTGCCGGACCCCTCCCCAGCACACAGCTGGGGGAGAACAGGGGGGGGGGCCTTCAAACCCTCGCTCCTGAAATCAGGGTGTTATATTTACTTTCCCCTTTTGGCAGCTAGAAGGGGAAGCCCATCCCAGCCCCTCATTGTTGTCTCAGCGAGTTAATCAGATGCCATAATCCTGTTGTGGAAATATCGGGCCTCCCTGGAAACAATGGGGAGCGAGAATATTGTGGTTAAATTTCAACCAGCTGCCTCCCTGCTCTGTTTGATCCCCGCCCGCAGGCCCGGGCCCCTGGCGAGCAGGCGGCGCGGCGGGGGCCGGAGCCCCGGGGGTGCCACCCCGCGCCCACTCCGCCGCGAGGGAGCCCCCGCAGGACGCCCCGCCAAGGGGGGCCAAGGGTGCGCGGCGGACCGGGTGCCCCTTGGGGCGGCGGCGGGGCTGCCCCGGGGGGCAGGTGGCGGCGGGCACCCCTGGAGGAGTGGGCTGCGGGGCTCGGCAGGGGGGAGGAGGCTGCGGGCGGCCCGGGGCAGGTTTCACGGGGAGGAGGCGAGAGAGGGAGGGCGCTGAGAGGCTGGGACACGGGCAGGGTGCGGTTCCCGGTCCCGGATCTCTTCAATTTCCCCTCTCACTCCTGCCCGGGGAGCGGAGGCAGCGGCGGCTCCGGCTCCGGCTCCAGCCTCGCCGCGTTGACCGCCGAGGCGCAAACCGCGGAGGGCTCCGGCAGCGCCGAGCCCCGCGCCCCGCGCCCCGCAAGCGGCCGCTCGCCTGCCAAAACAAACGGCCCTTCGCTATTTATTGCCGCCGCCGGGCCACAGCAGCTCAGAGCGGGCCGACGCCAGCTCGCCGCACCGGGCAGCCGGAGCGCACCCGCGCCGGGCAGCCGCCGCGCCCCGCCGCCGCCGCCGGCACCGGCACCTGCCCGCCGGCTGCGCGCCGCATGGGGAGCCCCGGGCCGGGCGGCGGGAGCGGCGGCCGAGTCTAGTGGGGACCCCGGAGCCACCGGTGCCCCGGGCCGCCCCGGGGCCGCCGGGCGCGCCATGAAGCCGGCGCGGCTGCTGCTGCTGCTGAGCGGGTGCGCGCTGCTGCTGGCGCCGGCCGTGCGCGGCTGCGGGCCGGGCAGGGTGGTGGGCAGCCGCCGCCGCCCGCCCCGCAAGCTCATCCCGCTCGCCTACAAGCAGTTCAGCCCCAACGTCCCCGAGAAGACGCTGGGGGCTAGCGGCCGCTACGAGGGCAAGATCGCGCGTAACTCGGAGCGCTTCAAGGAGCTGACGCCCAACTACAACCCCGACATCATCTTCAAGGACGAGGAGAACACTGGCGCCGACCGGCTCATGACCCAGGTACGGCACCGCTGCCACCCGGTTCTACCCCCGCGCCGGGCATCTGCGGGCACCAGGGCTGCCCCAGAGCGCTCTGCTACCCACTCCCCGGGGACCGTGTGGGCCCCGCGCTGCGGCTTCCCCGTCCTGCCCCGGGCATCTCGGTGCCGGGTCCGGGCTGCCGGCGTGCAGCGAGTGCATCTCTCTTCGCCGGGCGCTGCAAAGCTCTGTCCCTTCGGCTGCGCTCTGCGCGTCAGACAGCACGCTGCGCCTTGGGACGGCAGCACCCTGCTCCCGGAACCGGCAGCACCTTGTCCCCCGAGATGGCAGCACCCTGCCCCGCTGCTCCTCGGAGCCTGTGGCATCCATGTCAGGCTGTACCCGAGGAACGCCCTGCATTGCTGCCCTCAACTCTCATCCCACTGGCTCCCAGGCTGGCATAACCCTGCACTCCCATCTGGCAGCAGCCGGCCCTGGTGCCCCTGAGCTGTGCCACACTGCCCCCGATCCGGCAGCATCCTCCCACATCGCCTTGATCCAGCAGGGCTGTGCTGCGCTGTTCCCTGGTCAGGCAGCACCCTGCCCCACGCAGCCATCCTGCCCTTGCCCCTCTACTCTGCCTATCCACTGGCAGAGCAGGCAGCCTGCCTGTTGGATCCGAGGGACAGACCAGAGCCTGGTGTGCTGGCAGGGAGGAGAGTAGGCTCTTGCTGACCTTGTCCCCCTCTGACACTGAAAACCTCAGTGCCCCCTCTTTCCGCATATCTCGTGTGGGATGGTGAAGAGTGCTCAGTGGGAACTGCTTGCTGTGCTCAGTGCTGGGGACAACCTGTTACTGCAAACGCTGTGTTGCAGTCAGCTTACAAGTGCCCTGGGCCGGCAGGAAGGATGGGGGGGTGGACGACACAGACGACAGCAGAGGAGGGGGGGTGATGCTGGACGAAGGTTACTCTGTGTTTTAATATTGCCAGGAGAATGCCTGAGGGTTTCAGGAATGCAGATAAGGAGCCGCATGGCCTTGCTAAGAAACCTGGCCACCAGCCTCAGCAGGGTTACAGCCTGAACGAGCTCCTGGGGGAAGCAGAGGGGACCTGGGGCTGCCCTTCTGACCCCTGCACCCCTAGTTAGGGGTGGGCAGGTGGGTGAACATGAGTGGCTATGATGATAGACACTGGGCAAGGCCCTGGCCAGAGTTTCTGACCAAGGTGCTCATAACACTGGAAGAAGAAGCTTCTTGGGTGCTGGCTTGACAGCTCTGCAACCTCGTGTGCCCGCAGAGCAGGTCCCTTAGGGCAGGAACCCTAGTCCAGGTTGGTTTTCAGGCTGGGGACTGTAGCAGAGGGACTGGGATCCCCTGCAAGGCAGCAAGCTTGGGAAGTTGCACAAGTTGTGGTCACTGGTGACTGAAGCCCTGGGGCTGGGCTGTAACCTGCCTCCCCTGGGGAACAGCTTCAGGGATATTTGAGGAAGCAGTGAGCTCCTCTGGTCCATGCATCGGGGAAGTGGGTGACACCACTGGAGACAGGAGAGTGCTTCTTGCTGTGTTTTCTCCTGAGAGTGCTCCCACCACCTTCTGCAACCCAGCCAGTGCCCCTCAGCACACCTGGGAGAGTGTGAGGAGATCTCCATGTCCCACATGCCAGCCTAACATTTCATGCTGTACCACTGTCTTGTTGGCAGAGTACCTAGAGGCATCCTGGTCTTCTTGGGCTGTACAAATGAGGGTTCTTACTCCAGCAGGGTCCCTGGCCACCACATATCCATGCACAGATGGGTACCACTGTGCCTTGGGCAGCTCTGCAAGGAATTATTCCTCTTGCTATGGAGGTGGCATGATTTCTTCCTACCATCCCACAGCCCTCTGGGATTGTCCTGTGGCCCCTGGCTGTGGGAGATTCCCCCATATATGGGAACTCTAGCTCTGGCACCATGTCTGTGTTGCTATGGGCTGGGAAAGGCCATTGACCCAACTCCTTGTCCCTTCCCCCAGAGCACTGGCTTTTACTGCTGTTGACTCACTTCAAACCTGTTTTCTTTCCCCAAGTCCAAGGGTCTTGGTGTCCCAGGCAGCCGGAAGATGTCGTCTGCTTAGAGGAGTGGGTAGTGCTGCTCTCTGCCCGCCTTCCCTTTATCGTTTCATCTTCCTCAAGAATTCCAGTGTGTTTGCTCTCACTGGTCCCACTCGGAGGTGCTGAGATAAGGCTGGAGGCAGAACCCGCCTCACCTCTCCCCAGCAGCCTGGCCCAGGAATGCCAGGGGTCCCCTGCCCCCATGGAGTCCCAAACCCTGCCTCTCCCTACCCCAACCATCATCCCTTGCAGCCACTTCTTGTCCAATTGACACCAAAACCATCCAGGCAGTGGTGAGGAATCTCTCATGAAGACCTTGGGGTAGGACTTTCGGCTTCTTTTGGGGGAAACCTTACTTCAGGAGGAGATGCTAGTAAGACCCCTCTTCTCCTGGCCACGCTCTGGACATGGGAGTAGCTGTGACCAAGCACAGTCCATTCACGACACCTCTGCTGAGACTGTGGTCACACCTAAGTGTCTTTCATACTTCTCCTGAGATGACCCTGGGGTCTCTGCTGACTGCACCCCATCTTGGAGCTCTGCCCTGCTGCCTTCCCTAAAGTGGTTTGCCTTGCCCCACAAGACATGGTTCTGTCCTCGGTATGGACACAAAAAGGGAGATGCAAAGGTTGGGCAGAAGGTGGGTAGAATTTCTTTGCTCAGCCCAGCCCAACATCTCCATGATCTTCACCATGGGTTGCATGGGACAGCAGAGCCACCAGCCTAATGTGGTCACACGGGGCCCCATTCTGCATGTGACCTGGGGGTGCCCGGTCACCTGCACCACTACAGGGACAAGCTGTGCCCTCCCTGCAATCACCAGCAAACACACAGCCCGTGGACAGCCCATGTTTATGAGTTTTCTGGTCCCTGCCTACCTGTTCATGCAGGCAGCATAGCCCCTGGGCAGGCAATGCCCATCCCTGTCTACTTCCTGCAGCTCATGTGTGCTTCCTGACCATTGCTGCCTGCTCCTTACCCATCCCTGTCCATCCCTGTCTTTTGTGGTCTTCTTTCTGCTCCCTGCGCCTGCACACCTGCTCAGCCTTGCCTATCACTGCGCGCTCCCTATTTATTTTTGCTCACCCCCGTCCATTTCCTCCTCATAGTTGCTTCTTCCCTGCCCATCCATGGTTGTTCCTTGTCCGCTGCTGCCCTGCTCACCAGTTCCCCACCCGCTAGTACCTGCTTCCTCTCCGACCGGCCTGTGCCCGCCTGGTCCTAGTCCATCGGTACCTGCTCCCTGCCGGTCCCCGCCGGTCCCCTCCCCGCGCTCTGACACCTGCTGGCCACCGATGGCACCGGCAGAGCCGGGGACAGGGTGCTCCAGGCCTCTGCCGGACGCTATCCCTTGCCTGGGGGAAAAGGCTTGCACAGTCTCGTTTTTGTGCGTGCAGGGTGCCCCTGGAGGACGGAAAAGCTGGCAGTGAGGGCCGGAGGAGTGCCTAGAGCGGGGTGCTGGCATGGTAATGGCAAGGGAATGCCTGAACTGATGGCTGGGATATGCAGGGGATTCCCTCCTTGCTTCCAGTGCTGAAGTCCCTTACTGTGGGGTCCCAGTGGTGCTGGGGACCTTGGGAACAGCTTGTCACATGTGCCAAGTGGCACCACGGTGGTGCTGGATGGGGACAAAAGTCACTCTCCTCCCTATTCCTCCTCCCTTCACCTAGCAAGCTGTTTGTCCAGCACCTTCCTGGCTTATCTCCCCACGCCCAGGGAGCTGTGGGATGACGGCAGACCTCATGTGGGGCAAAGGCCTGCCTGGCACTGCCCTTCCCAGGGCCTGGACCCTGCCAAAGGAGAGCAGGTTTCCTCATGAGCAACAGCATCCACCTTGCTAGGATGGGGGCAGGTGCTTGGGGATAGGGTGAGGAGCTACATTTTTGGTCCCTGTGGAATCTGTTGGGGCATTTCTGAGCCTGGGGATGTAGCCAGCATCAGGTTTTAAAGCCCTGGCTCACGCTTGCTGTAACTGTCTCAGGACCCACGACATACTATGGTGGGGAGCTCCAGTACTGAGCTGGGCATCATGCAAAAATGCCCCCAGCAGTGGCTGGTTTTTAAGCTGCTGTCCAGTCATTTCATTTAATGCTTCCCAGGACTGGCTTTGTGGATGACCATGAATGCTCTGTCCTCTGCCTTGATTTTATGGGGCTCCTTGTTTCCTGGGGAATGGCAGTGAGAGGACCACTGGAGTCTCTTACTTCTGTGGAGGCAGAGCTCTCCCACCCAGCAAGCACTGGGCGGTGACAATGGGACCCCTGATCCAGCTGGATGCCTCAGAATCACCTGTACCTTCAGCTGTGAACCTCAGCCTTTGGAGCTGGTGTAAAAAACCTTCCAGTCTCTGCTTGTCTCTTTTAAATTGCCTTAGGTTTTATACACATTTTCACTTGGTGTGATTCTTTCACCTGATGTGCTGTGCAGGGCCAGGAGTTTGATCCTATGGGTCCCTTCCAACTCACTCAATTGTATGATTGTTCAGGACTTCACACAATCTCCTTTCTGGGCTGCACAGCCCTAGTCCATTCACCTGGTTTTCTGTAGAAGTTCCCATATTCCTTTTCCTACACCTTTTCCATCTCTCCTCCATCCCTTTAGCAGCAGGGCAAGGGACCAGAAGCTGGGGCTGTACTTTTGCAAGTCAAGCACGCAGGGTTTTGGTCTTTCCCTGACCTTCAGCTGTGGCTGGGGGATGCAGGGCAGGATGAGGCTGGGAGGACTGTGAAGCAGGCATTTGGGGCTGGCATCCCTCTGCTTGCTGGGGTTGGACTGCCACAGGCACCTACTTGCATGTGTGGCCTCTGTGGCCACGAGGTCCGGGGCTTTTAAGATCTGCTGCTGTTCCTCACGCCAGGGTTTTCAGCCCTTGTGGTGTGGAGAGGTGAAGGCTTCACTCCACATTCTTTCTGTTCCAGCACAACAGAGCTCTTGGGCAGGTTTGGAACCTCCCACAGGAGCAGAGGCTGGCTGAAGCTATGAGGCTGTCCAGTGCTGTGTCCTTGTTACACAGGACTTGAGGAGCCATACCCATCAGACATAAGTTGAGGACTGGGCAGGTTGTTTCATTTGTGCCTGGAGACAGCTCTAGGGTCCCTGGGACCTCCTCCCAGCCAGGAAGCAACAGGATTGAAGCTCCTCCTGTCAGATGGGAACTGCTGGGGCACAGTTAGCACAGGGCAGGTGTCCAGTGAGTGGAGAGGGTGTTTTAGCCCAGCCCAAGCTGTGCTGCCCAACAGGCTCTCAAATGAGCCTGGAATTGGGGGAGAGAGGGAGGAGAAGGGTGCCCTTTTGAGTGCCCTTTTGGGTGACTTTTCTGTCCAGAGGTGGGGTATCAGGCTTTGCAGGGAGTTTGGAGAACATGGGATAGACAAGGAACCTCATGTTCTCAGATCTTCCTCTGCTGGACCAGCCCCCAAGGGCCTGAGGGCCCAGGGAGGCTTAATGGAAGCACGGTGGGATGCAGCTTCCAACCAGGCAGCGAATTCATCCCTCCAAAAAGCTTTTACTGACCCTGTCCCTCTACCCTACAGCGCTGCAAGGACCGCTTGAACTCCCTGGCCATCTCTGTCATGAATCAGTGGCCAGGGGTGAAGCTGAGAGTGACGGAGGGCTGGGATGAGGATGGGCACCACTCGGAAGAGTCACTACATTATGAGGGCCGAGCTGTGGACATCACAACCTCGGACAGAGACCGCAACAAGTATGGCATGCTGG
This sequence comes from Cyanoderma ruficeps, assembly GCA_008694505.1. Taxonomy (NCBI): domain Eukaryota; kingdom Metazoa; phylum Chordata; class Aves; order Passeriformes; family Timaliidae; genus Cyanoderma; species Cyanoderma ruficeps. Next base: position 13,756,795 of record VZDJ01000594.1, on the reverse strand, counting down.
CTCGTCTGGCCGTGGAGGCTGGCTTCGACTGGGTCTACTACGAGTCCAAGGCACACATCCACTGCTCCGTCAAGTCAGGTAAGTCTGGGGTGGGGGCAGTGAGCGGAGCTGGGGGCCAGATCCCCTCTTGCAGCATACCTGGGGAGCCTGGCTGGCTAGGTGGGGTGCTCCTGCAGGGGGTGCTGGCTCTTGCATCCTGATTTCCCTATCTGGGTCAGACAGTCAGGTGGGGAGTGAGTCACACACCTGTGGCCAGCCAGTATAATGGGGCAAATTCCCTGTATGGCTCCCACAGACCTACATCTTGACCCACCCTCTCTATCCTCCTCCTTTTCTCAGCCCCTGTCCCTATCTCCCCCAGCCTAACCCCCCTGCCGCACCTGTCTCCCCTGCCTCTGCCCTTGCAGTCCTTTAGTGCCCATGCTTAGCCTCATCCAGCCCTGCCCTGCTCCACTGCTGGCTGCTTTTGAGCTTCTGCTGTCGCAGCAGCATCTGTGCATCCCTGCCTAGCCAGGGATGGAGTCAGGGGCGTCCAGAGACAGACCAGGGTAGCTTGGGGTCAGCTCTCGGCTGTGCAGCACCATCTGAAGAGGGGAGCAGAGCTGGCTGGTGCTTTGAGGGGTGCTGTCGTCGCTGGTGGTGTTTGCTTCCTCCTGTGCGGTGCAGCGGGGGCGGCGGGGTGGAGGACGGGGAGGAGCTGCTCTCAGGCCCTGGCCGCGGTCCGGAAAGGATTGCGTGGGGTGAAAGCCCCGCCGCAGCCCGGGAGGAGCGGCCCTGTCCGGGCTGCGGCTCCCGGCGGAGCGGCCGCGCTGGCTGCAGGCTGCAGAGGGCAGCAGCGCCCCGCGCACCGCACCGGCCACCGCCGGGAGGGGCCGGGCTGCGCCCATGTCGCGACAGGTTGGGGAGGGCTCTGCCTGTGCGTGGGCGCGGAGGCGGGCTGGGCGGCTGCCGGCGCACAGACCCCGTGCAGCAGGGCCGTGCCGGCACACGGAGCCCTCGCACACGCAGGCACAGAGGGCCGTGCCAGCACACGCACGCCCGCAGCCGTGCCCGCACTCCCGTGCGCCACGCACCACGCGCGGCCGTGCCGGGGCCGGTGTGCCTGTGCTGCCCCGAGTCTCTCGTCCCCGGGCTCAGTTCCCACCGCACTGTGCCTGTCCTACTGCCCTAGCCCGCGGCCAGCGGCTCGACACCCCCAGACGCCAGGCGGGCCCCCCGCGCTGACCCGCTCCCCGTGCTGATGCCAGGACGGGCACAACGCCGGCCGGCGATGGACGTGGGGCCACCGCGCCGCAGAGAGGGACTGATGCACCCCCGAAGAAGAGGGACAAAACGTGGCCTGCGCCGTGCCCTGGGACACCCTGTGGGGCTGACAGGAGGAGTGGGGCCAGGCTCCAGAGCAAGAAACATGACCCCACAGCCATGAGGCTGGCCAGAGGAGTGGGGCTGTGCCCCCGGAGAAAGACAAAGGGGCATGAATCCTGGGATGCTCCCCTTGGACCAACTGAAGAGGGATGCCATAACCCAAGCAACAGACTGGGGCCCTGAGGCCCTGAAGGGCTTCTAGAGGCTGGTCATATTCCCCTCACTCTGCAGGAGCTCCTCAGGGCTCTGGGTCCCCCACATTTATCCCCAAGGCCGTGGGCTACCCAAGATTGTGTGGAGGAGGCTGTGGGGTACACATCCTGATCCCCTCAGAACTGTGTACAGAGGGCAGCCGGGCTGTCCCTGCCTCTTAGTAAATGGCTTTTATTTTTGTATGGATGGCCACATGGCCTGTTGTATGTATTATGTCTTCTCGGGTCCTTCCCTGCACCCACCTACCCCTCCATGCCCAGCACCTATGCCCATCCACTTCTGCCAGGCACTCCTCTCACCCTCCTGCAGCTCCTCCCCATGGCTCTGCTGCCTGCCAGGGGATGCAGGGTGCAGGATTTGGGACCTGGCCTCTGGGGCAAGGACAGGACAGACACTGCACCTCATCTGAGCAATAAAAGGATTCTGTCCCAGAGATGGATGCCTCTCTTCATGGGCTTGGGGGCTGGGATTTGGCTCTGCCCAAACCTGGGGAGTGATGGGGGCAATGCATTTGGGTGGGGACATTCAGGGCTTAGATGAGAGAGTTGGGAGAGGGCCCTGAGAGGGAGCTTAGAGCTCAAGGATTGAACTGTGCAGAGCTAGGAGCAGGACCCTGAGGTGAGATACCACTGGCAGAGGGTGGGAGGGTATCATATAGACACTAGGGTGGGAGTTGCTGGGACTTGGGGGAGCACTGCTGCTGGGGTAGCTAACCACCATTCCTTGGGAAGCCAGGGTTCCCCTGCTAAGTGCCAGAATGGGCCCCTGGTGACACTTCATCTGGGGAGGGGGCAGGAGATTTGTGCCACCATTCCAGGAGAAAAACCCAAAGAGTTTGGGTCCTTTACCCTGTGGCAATCACTAGGGAAGTCCTACCTAGGGGGTTGGTAGCTTTTGCACGATGATGGCCACAGGTTGTGCCAACTCCCTACAACCCAGAGAAGCAGGAGCTGGCTGGACACAGTGGTGCAGGGGTGAGCAGGCGGGTGACGGAAGCAGGACTGCCTCATGGGGTGGAGGAGTGCTGCAGTGCTGGGAAAGGGTGCTGCATCCCTGCACTGTTCCTTGCAGCCTCCTCCCAAGCGGTACCAGGACCAGCACCGAAGGGAACAGGGATGCTGTGGGGGTATGCAGAGTGAGACCAGGCACTCTGCTCCTCAGCCTGTCACTGTCTCAGGGCTCTGCCTCTGCTTTTTCAAGCTTCAGGTGCCCCCTGCTAGTGTTTTGCACATTTCAGGCTGTGGTTGTGTCCCACTTCCCCTGCCTATTTTGGGGCTTGGGACCTGGCTCTGTACAGCAGGCTCAATGCCCTGGGACCATGCTGGTGTCCCCAGCTGCCACCTCAGGTGACATGGTAGCTGAGGGATGAGGTGCCTGGGGGAGATTGGTGGCTGGGGGTGTGTAGGGGATGAGCTCACACTGGTGATGCCAAGGGCAGGGTTATGCCTGGGTGGGCAAAGCCGGGTAGACTGGGAAGGTGTCTATGCACAGTGGAAACATGGTGCTGAGGATCTGGCTAATGGGTAACCCTCCTGTCCTCTCTCTCTCTGTGCAGAGCACTCAGCCGCTGCGAAGACGGGGGGCTGCTTTCCCGGGCGGGCACTGGCAACGCTGGAGGACGGTGCCCAGACACCACTGTGGGCACTGCGCCCAGGCCAGCGAGTGCTGGCAATGGACGGGGCAGGCAGGCCCACCTACAGTGACTTCTTGGCTTTCCTGGACAAGGAGCCCCGTGCCCTCACCACCTTCCACGTCATCGAGACACAGGAGCCGCCGCGGCGCCTGGTCCTGACGCCCACCCACCTGCTCTTTGTGGCAGAGAATGCCTCGGCGCCCACCGCCCACTTCCGTCCCGTCTTCGCCAGCCTTGTGCACCCGGGACATTTCGTGCTGGTGGTGGCCGGGGGGGGCGGCTTGCAGCCCGCTGAAGTGGTGCGGGTATGGGACCGGAGAGATGTGGGAGCCTATGCCCCGCTGACACGCCATGGGACACTGGTGGTGGACGGCGTGGTGGCCTCGTGCTTTGCTCTGGTGCAGGACCAACAGCTGGCACAGCTGGCCTTCTGGCCACTCCGGCTCTACCACAGCCTGGTGGGGTGGCCAGGGGTGCAGGGGGATGGTGTGCACTGGTACTCAGGGCTGCTCTACCGCCTGGGCAGGCTGCTCCTGCCTCCTGACAGCTTCCACCCACTGGGGATATCCCAGGCGGAGAGCTGAGGGTGCACCACAGCCCCAGCCAGCACAGCTGGTGGAGGTGGTGGCTGCAGGGTGACTCACTGGGGGCCAGCACCCCCTCCCAAAGCTGGGTGCCCACGGGGAACTGCCTCCAGCCCTGCCTGCTTGGGGTACAGCCACCTCCTGGTTGCGGGGCACCAAAGCTCCATGGTGTGCCTCCTCCATGTTCACCACCCCCTCCTCACCCCCTGTTCCTGGGGACAGGAGGGAGGCATGAAGGGTTTTCCCCCGGGACAGCGGGTTGCCCCCGGCTGGATCCACATGCTGCTATGTGTGTGTGTGTGTGTGCAACGTGTGTGTGCGTGCAGTGTGTGTGTGTGTGCCGAATTAGCTGATGGAGGTCTGATAGACGAGTGGGAGGGGGAAGAGGAGAGAGCCCTGGCTGCTCTACCGGGGCTCCCAGCCTGTCTGCACCCAGTGGGGAAGTTTTGGGAGAGGGGCCCAGGGCCCTCTGCTAGGCAGCCTGGGTGGGAAGGCAGGCAATGCTATTTCTGTCTCTGGGACATGACAGCTGGGAGGAGGGTGACCCAGGTACTGGGACTGTGCCTTGTCCTTAGCCCAGGTGCAGGGGGCACCCAAAACAAGCGGGGGATGGGGTGGGTGTGGGGGGGTGGGATGTCTGGCACAGCTCTGGCATGCGACCTCCGACTTGGTGACACAAGTACCAGTGATAGACTGGAGAGTGAGGTGCTGAGCTCTCCCCAAAGCCAGCGTCCATCAGAGCCACCCAGCTGGGCATCCTTTGGGGCTGCTGTGACAGCATGGGGCGCTCTGGCTGGCAAGAGGGGCTGCGGAGGCAGACACATGGGCAGAAGGGTGAAAATGCCCACCAGGCATAGACACACTGGTAGGAGCAGGGGTGGGGAGAGTCTGGGCTCCAACCTCAGCCTGCTGGAGCCTGAAAGAGGCAGAGGAGAAAACCTTCCCATCATCTGGCCTTGAACTGGCTCAGCCCAAAACCTTTCCCCACCCCAAAGCTATAAAAACTCCTCAAGCTTCAGACCCTGGCTGACCTGACCTCCCCAAGCTCCCAGTACCCCAAACCCTCAGGGTAATTCATTGCTGCTCACCCATTCCTGGGACCTGGGGAGAGTCTCATCAGAGCTGCAGCCACATTTCCCCCACTCCAAATCCTAGCTAGAGCCTCAGCCTCCCCTAGCTCCACATAAGTGGAGGAGAGGGGGCTGGGGGAGTCTGTGACCCATGTCACCCCTGTAGCATCACGCGTCTTTATTTATTTATCTGCTCTTTATATGTACCATAGATGGGAGGCAGCGTGGGCGCGTGCAGGGTTGAGATGGAAATACAGGGTGGGGGTGGGAAATCGTTTGGTTGGGGGGGGTGATTTTTTTTTTTTAACAAAAAACAAAAATTATTTAAAGATTATTTTAAAGCACAGCTTCTATGGTGGTTGTTGTCCAGAATGAAGTGAGGGAGCGTGAGCGTGGCCAATGGCAGGTGTATTTTTGTCTCTTCACTGGATGTACCTCTCCTGTTTGGGGACGCAGCCCAATAAATCCATTGTCTTCCCGGCAGGAGCTCTGAACTCTGGTGTAGGGAGGGCAGGCAGGGATCGGGGGTGCTAACTGCTCCCATTGTTAAAGGGCAGGCAGGGCTAGAAGGCATCATGTGCTTCTCTAGGAGCAAGATTTGGTCACCCCAGTGGCCTCCACCAGGAAGGATGACATCTGTCTCCTCACTACTTCATCCGTACCCAGGGGAGGTGGGCAACTGGAGGCTGTAGGACTGACCCAGTCTACACGGGACCAAACTGTCATTGGAGCCACCTGGAAACTAGGGCAAGTGGAGCAGGATGTAGTAGGGAGAACCACTGTGGGACTGCCAGAGATACCTCTCCATCCCAGTCTGGACTCACCACCTCAGTGCCTGTCCATCCTTCTATACCACCCCCAATCACCACAACACCCACTAATCCAGAAGATGGAGCCTGGATCCCGTAGACAGGTTTCCAGTGTCACTAGTGTTAGTCAGTGCTGTCCCTCACCCTTTGTCAGCCTTCTCCCCCCTCTACCCCATCACCGTACCAGCAGAAGGAAAGTCCACCAGCCAGCACCCCACACACCTCTCTGTACACACCCTGCCCCATCTCCAAGCTGCTCTGCCATGATTTCCTGGCCCATACTGGGATCAGGATCTCCCTAGGGCTTTCCCTGGACCCCACAGCATGGCAAGTGTGAAGCAATTCGGCAGCAGGCTGTCAGTGAGGGCCCTCATCACCGGGCTAATTTAAGGGCTTTGCAAGGCGGCAGAGCTAATTTGATTAGGTTCTTATTACAGAGAAGGACAAATTGGTCCCCCGGGGGGGCACGGGGTCAGACTTTCGAGAAGTGCTTTATGGAGTGAAATTTCAATCAGGCCGTTGTCGCAGGCAGGGGGAGCCAGAGGCAGAGCATGCATAAGGAGAGTATATGCTCTTTGGGATGCCCGCTTGTGGGAGATCATCTCCACATCTAGATTTTAGGGAATCAGTGAGTGTGGGGGAAGAATTCTTGGCCCCATTAGGGGGTTGCTGCAGGGTATATGGCAGCTGCTTTGGGATGGACGTACACAAAGAAAGCAGGGAGGGCCTGGCTCTGAGCTGGCTTCAGGGCAGTGAGAGGAAGGGAAAACACTCGCAAGTAAGATGCTAGGGTCTTTCTGAAGCTACATTAATTCCCTCACAGCTCTATAACCCCACATGAAAAGAACGTTGAGGGCAAAATTATGTCCAGCTGACAAACAGGACTTATGGAGGGGGTCTCCCCCTTGCCTAGATGTCATCCTCTGTCTTGCCACTCAACCCCAGGAGAACCAGGACAGCCTAGGAGCTGCCCCATTGCTGTGGGCAGGTGAAGCAGACCCGTCTCCCAGCGTGTCAGTGCCAGGAAAGGGGTGGTCCCAGCAGGGTCCCAGATGGGCGGTGATGGATGGGGATGCTGGTGGGTGGCCGGCAGAAGGGCCAGAGTAGAGGGTCCCACAATGGATATCTCTCCATCAATTTGTCGCCATTACCATATAAATGGTGGGTGGGAGGGAGAGGAAGGACATGTGGTGACAAGAGACACCCCCCCACATGTTCCCATCTGGGGTAGCACGTCCACCCCCCCCCTCCTTCCAACCCTTGTCTGAGCGTGTTAAACCAGCTCCAACAACCCCCGGCCTCTAATTCAGCAGAAGAGAGGTACCACCCCCTATTCAGAACCTTGAAAAGGCTACAGGGTCCGGCGTTGTTAACAAGAGGGGACGTGGTTCCCGTCCCCGCCTCTCCCGTCTGTCCCTTGCCCCACGGCCTTCTGCCGCGGCAGCGCCAGCCAAGCTCGTTCCCCGCTCCCAGCTGAGCCGCTGGGTGCTGGGGGCCGGCATCGGAGTGCCAGGGGAGCCCTGGGGCTTGGGGAGTGAGAGCGGAGCCTCTTGAAAGAATCCCCTGTTTGTGGCAGCTTTGAGTGGCACGAGGACGGCAGCAGGGTGGGATCCTGGCGGTCTCCCAGGCCAAACCTGCCCTGCGGAGGGGCAATGTCTCCGGGCACGGTGGACCCCATCGTCCCTGAGCTCTGGCTCCAGTCAGGTCCCCTGGCCCGGGCTGTGACGTGATCGGGGAGGGGGGATCACCCCAAAATATCTGTGCCTGCGGACATCGGTAAGGCAGGTTGCGGGGACCCTTCTCCCAGGGAGGGCAGACACATCCATAGCCGCCCGCCAAAATTCCCAGGAGAAGCTGCCCAGCCCGGCTCAGCTCCGCACGCTGCCCGCCGGCAGGTGCCCGCAGAGGGAGCCGGTACCAGCCCGCCGCTCTCACATGCATTAGCCTAATTAAACTTGATGGCCTTTCGGAGTGCTGCTGCTCCGGGAGCAGGGGCAGGACCCCGATCTCTGCAGCGCTATTATGGGGGGAGGCGGGGTGTCCCCATACACTGTCCCCGAGCCCACGAGCCCCCGAAGCAGCGTGATGTGTGCTGCTGAGCTCATCCTGCACCCCGAACTTTTCCTCCACCTCCCCCTCTGTCCCGAGCCCCCCACCTCTTGCCCCTCTCTCAACCGTGACACCTGTGTGAGAGCAGCGGTGGGAACATCCTCCCGCTACAAGTGCCGCAGACCCCTCTGCCTGCGCGTGGCAGCTTCTCCCGGGCAGGGACGGAGGTGTTTTAGCAGGGAACAGCCTCTGGGTGTCAACCAGAGCCTGCTGTGCCTGTGCGAACACCGCGGACAGACAGACAGATGCACGCATCCTGCCCCCTACACATACCTTTATACCTGCCCACTGTCGCACTGGACACCCACCAGCTCTCAGAATCGCCATCCAGTGCCACAAATTACTTTCTTTTCAGCTTGTTTCCTTTATATCCCAGGAGAACTCACATGTCCCTGTGTCTCTGATCTCTGTCCCCTCCAGGAATAAGCTGGAGGGTACATGCACTTGGCCTATAGTGACAGCGAAGGCACTGTGAGGACAACAGGACACGGGCACACGGTGGCAGTGCCCACCTCTGCAGCCATAACCACCCCTGCAGCCATGCCCACCCCATATCTGCCAGGTGCAGAGACTACTCTGGACCCATGGAGGGCCCTGACAACCTCTCCCACCACACAGGGTGAACCCTGCCAACCCTCCTGCTGGTGGGGTACCCTTAGCTTCCGCTCCCACAGTGTGGGCTACAGAACTAACACAGCAATGTCATCCCTTCCCTTACCCCCTCCCCAGCCATCAGGACACACTCAGTACCCACAGTGGGTCTCTGCTGCAGAATTGGCAGAGTTGGGGGTGATGCTGGTGGTCCCCACCCTCCCAAGAAGTGAGAGGCAGACATGGGCAGCTGGGGACAATGCAGAGGGCAGCCAGCATCAATTGCTACCTCACGTCCCAGTACGAGATGGGGGACTCCCAGCACTGTGAGAGCAGTCAGCAGGATACAGCCCCATCCGGCACTAAATTCCACAAGCGGCTGTGTGGTGCCACGGGGGCCATCAGGATGGGGGGGTGTGTGAGTATGCAGCCACACGCTGGGGACGAGTAAGAATCTAATCAGGGTCCTTTTCTGTAATAAATCATTTGTCTTAATCCAACGCCCTCCCTCCTGCTCTAATAACTCCCAGCACTGGGCCCCACAGCCACAACAATGCAGCTAATGGAACAATTTATTTTCATAATGGTGCTGGTGGGGAGAAGGGGTGGCCGGGGTGGGGGCAGCATGGTCTAGGGCAGGAGTTTCTAATTAGTGAATGAAATTTGATGTAAAGCTGGAGGAAGATGGATTTGCTTCCTGACAAGGGGCCTTTCAGCTCATCAAAGCACCCGAACAGGGAGGTAAATTAAATTATTTCTAATTCTTCACTAACCTCCAGGGAGTCACCCTTACACCAGCAAAAGATGGGTCCATTCCTGAAATGAGGAGGCACTTGAAGGACTGAGCTTAGGTAGAAGGGACCGATGTAAGAGATGGGGATGACAGGATGGGATGGGGTGAGACAGAGGAGCAGGACAGGCTGCCATTGACTTTGCTGGAAAAATAGGGAGGGAAAAGGTGGTGATGGAGGGAAGAGCTGCAAATGGTCAATAAATAAACAACCCCAGGGACTAATGACTAATTTGCTGTGAGTTTTCCATCCATCCCTGTCACCTAACTAGACTTGGAGTAGGGCTGAAACACAGGCGGTGCTGGGATGGAGCAGAGTAGCACAGCAGCAAGGAAACAGCATCCCAACCCTCAGGGAATTTGAGCAGGGATAGAACTTGACTGTGACGGGCTGACTGATGCTGAAGCAGGCAAAGGGCCCAGTGTAGGGGGTTACTTCAGCAAAGGCTGAAGTAACATATACAAGTTCTCATGTCTTTGTATAATTTAAGGCCAACACCAATGAGGTTAATGCTTGTGGCATAAAGCTGTTCTTGGGATGCGCAGTATTTTTTTCTAAATGCCCAGCTCCTGCAATCCTGTGATGGAGACGTTTTACAGAACAAGTGCATTCCCTCCCAGCTCTCCCTGTTTTACAGAGAACAAGTGCACTCCCTCCTAGTTTTCTCCCTCTTGCAGAGACACCTTCCAGTGCCAACCTGCCACTAGCCCAGATGTCCCCAGTACCAGAGTGGAAAGAAAGTGGAAAGAAGAAGTCTTGGTGCTGTGGCTAAAATCAGCCCCTGGCTCTATTTGGAGCAGAGAACATTACAAACTGCCCCGAAAGCAGCCAAGGCTGTGTCACAGCTCTGCTCCCTGTGGGGCCAAGGAAGCCCACTCAGGAACAGCAGACAGGTTCCTTGGGGGCTTTCCATACAAAATCATGGACTGCATTTCCACCAAGACCTGCCCTCCCAACCATCCTCAGCACTGCAAAACAGTCACGACTGCAGCACAGCCCAGGGAGGGAAACAAGGGGATTTGGGGGGGCTGTGTCTTACTGCAGGGAGCTGGGGAGGCACGGTAGAGCCAGGACCCTGCAGCAGGGCCTGGGTTTGCTGCAGGCTGGGCAGCACAGTCCCCTCCCCACGGTGAGCTAGGTGGAGCAGGGACAGGCGCAGAGCTGGCTGTGCTGACCCAACACTCCAGGAATTTAATTTGTTTAATATATTCCCTGGGAAAGAAGAAAATAAATAAGTGGCACCTTGCTTGCCCCCATGTCTCACTCTCACAACGGAGGCGTCAGCTTAACGAGCCGAAGCCCTCAGCCTGATTAACCAGCCGCTGCTCCTGCTAATAGGAAGCTGCCGAACAGTGTGATTGATGTGTTGAGAGCATTAGCCCAGCCCCAGCCTGGTGCTGGACTGCTGGGCGGCAGCACCATGCCCGCCCCAACCCCTTGGCTCCTGCACTCCATACCCAGGCCTTGCTCAAGGGCATGTCAAAAGCTTCCTCTTGCCCCAGGACAGATTATCCTGCCCCGTGGCTCTATGGCATAGACAGTACTCAGGAACATGAAACTGGGGCTGTTTTCGACTCTGGAGGCAGGGACAGACACGCTGGTGGCTTCCCATTGCCTGTGGGTCTGTGTGGCACCTTATCAAAATAAGGGCTGAGAAGCAGAGTTGTGCAGGGCCTTCGTGATGAGCTCTAGGTCTCATCCACACTGTCCCCCGTGGGCTGGGGTAGGGACACTTGGGGATACTGAGGCACAGGGGTGTGCTAGAGGTGATAGCAACAATCCAAGGGGAGCCCACGACTCCAAGGCTTTTATCCAGAGCCCTTGCCATGCTACTAGGGAAAGACACTCCCCCTTTTCCCATCCGCTCCTCACTCGGGCTCTTCTGCAGTCCTATTTGCCTATGCCTTCATCTCCCCCCTCCCTGGTGTCCCTGGGTCTCACTGCAGAGATGTCACTGTCTCCCATCATTCTTGTCCCATGGCATCACCATCCCCTGCCCCCACCTTGGGAAAGGGTTAATCAGCAGCCAGGGAGATAGGGTAATAAATGGCCGTTATCTTGTTAATGAGCTGACATTAATTAGAGCCCAAGGTCCTGGGAAGAGCAGCTGATTTATCCTGTCATCCCGAGAGCAGGTTAGGTGCTGACTCCATGGAAAGGCCATTAACAGCTAAAAGGTGAGGCTGTGTTTGTGAGGGAAGTGGTGTGTGTGAGGGTGTTCCTCCCTCTCATTCCTTCACCCCCGGGCCCCAAACCTTGCTCTGTAGCCCCACAGGCAGCAGTTCTGGCTTTGGAACAAGACACAGTGAAGCCAAAGCAGATGATTGTGGAGGTGACAGGAAAAATCGGAGCTGGGGGTTCCCCCTGGTGCTGAGGGAAAGTGAGCCTGGCTGTGCCAGAGATGTGTGACAGCAGACACAATGTGCTGGAGTGTTGTGCCAGGCAAGGGCTGTGAGAGCAGGGGTGTGGGGAAGCAGCAGGAGGGGCATGGTACATTCAGTCACTTCGCTGCTTTCTTGGACGATGCTGAACTATGGAAGATGTTGGCTTGTTTAGTCTCTCCCCCTAAAAGACCAGGCCTGGGGTGAGGACAGACAAGGAGGATGAGCCAAGATGCTGCTCCCTCATTTGGGGGCAGTAGGATGAAGGAGATGTCTGCGTGGATGCTCTGTGCTCATGGCAATTCAGGATCTGATGTTCCAGAGTGGTCAGGGGCTAACAGGACTGGAAATGTAGTGGTTATACCCTGAGTCCTTGTAAGAAATAGATCCAAGCTGTGTCCCTATCACTCCAATCCATTTGTGGATATGTCACTCCATCCCCACGTGTTTACAAGGGGACAAGCCCTTTGTCTTCACACTTAAGTACTTTTGCAGTGCCTTGCTGAATCCCAGGAACCTAACAGCCCTAGGGCATGCTCTGCAGCCCTATGGCTGATCCTGAGGGCTGCTGGTGGTGGGGTCAGGTGTGACACTCCAGAGCTGCCCTGGCTGTTTCTGGTGGCACAGGCACCCTCCCTGCCCTGCCAGCCTTCCTGTGCTGGCTTGCTATTCCCCTGCTCCAGAGTAGGAGCTGTTAACACGTTTTTCTGCTCAGCCTTGCCATGTCCCATCAGAGAAGAGGCTGCTTATTTGAGGAATTGCTTGGGTAAATAAACAGCTGCCCAGAAATCCCTGCAGGAGGCCTGTCTGGGAGGGACTGAGCCGTGTTTGCTTTGCCTGTTAACCCCTTCGCTGGGGGCTGGTACCCGGGGCTCCGTGCAGAGGGAGGGTAGAGGTAGGGTACAGTGGGCAGGGGCATGGAAGCACGGGGATTTCTGTGTTCCAGGACAGAATCCCCACCTGTTGGACCGAGCAGTTGATATGTTAGGATGAAGAAACTCTCAGGAGCCTGTGGCTGCCTTGGAAGTCTCTGAGGCGGGTAGGATCAGGCCAACCCACGTGAGAGGGGATCCAGGCAGGGACAGAGCATGGCAGTGACTGGGCACAGGACCTTGGAAGCAGGCAGAGAGGTGGTTTCATTGACTTGTCCACTGTCACCATCAGAGCAGGGGGAGTCCCATAAAGACAGATGGGAATCCCTATGGGCATTTCTGCAGACAGCTGCTCTGCTCCCATGGCAGTCGTGTGGATGCCTCTACAAGTGTTTCTGGAGAGGGAACAGCCCCCAAGCAACCTGGAACCTCGGAGCTGGCTGTGCCAAATCTGACGCAAGGTAGACTCAGCTCCCACCACTGCAGGGCTGATTAAGACCTATTATCTGGTTGGTTAATGGCCCCAAGCCACTCACAGGTGACTTAGACTGTTCATTTAGCCACAAATCATCACCGGGCTGGCAGTTTATTTACCTTCCCCACCAGCCTCCTGTGGCTTCCCAGACTCTGGAGATAGTGGGTGGCCTGGCTGTAAGGGGCAGGGCAAGGGCAACATCCTGCTGTGGGCAGTAGTCAGGGCTCCCACAAAACCTGGGACACCGCAAAAAGGGGCTCCTGCACCTAGCACTTCTTACCAGGGCCTCAGCCTGCTTGGGGATGAGAGTGGGGTGCTTCTACAGCCTCTCTCATGGCGGAAGAGCTAGGAAAACACTTCTGAGCAGGTTTACATCCTGTCTCAGTATTAGTGGTGACTCCAGGCCATACTTCTCCACTAGCTGGCTACAGACTTTGGAATGGCGCAAGATGACCTGAGGCACCAGGTGCAGAGCAGAGAGATCTCTGCTTCCTCAGAGATGCTTTAAAACAAGGTTGGCACACTGTGGGTTTCTTCCTGAGAAGCAATATCTAAAGGTGGAAAGCTCTGGGGGCTGTGACCTGGTGAGTAGTTAATGCTTAGCAAACAGGTACAGCCATCCTGGTAACAGACAGGGAGTTCTTTCAACACCTAAAAGCCTAAATGGCCTGGTTAGAAATCAGAGTTTCTGTCACCTCTCTGGGATGGGCTAAGCACTGATTCCTGCACAGTCTTTGTGTCAAAGGTAACTTCTATTGACTCAAGGCAGGAGGTGACCCAAAGCTGACAGAAGGATGTGGAGCTAAATTCTCTGTCTAGGAAAGTCCAAAATGAAAGGTTAGGTGAAAATCAAGACACCCCAGCATGGATCATGTCATGTATTGTGTCTAGGATGAAGACTCGATCCTGGGAAAATGGAAGTCTGGTTCCAGTTGGGAACTTTTTATCAGGGTATGGATTTTCCTCGGCACCCTTGGCTTTGATCTTGGGGCAGTTGGATTTGCTGAGGGACATTACGTTGCTTCCCAAGGTGATACTGAGGAAGTAGTGGGGCTGTAAAACTGAACTGTGCTCCCAAATACTACCTGTGATCCCCATGGCTGGTTTCTGAGGGCTCAGGTACTGCTGGCAACAAATTGGGGAAGTATGTGAAGTGCTATTGTTAGTGTTGTGGGACTCTAGAGCTGCCGAAAACTTGAGTACGCCAGACCTGGGTGTCTTTGTGTCTGGCTGTGCGGGGGTTTGCCCTAATAGTTTTACTCCTGGTGCTTGACCTTACATGGATGGGAGTCACAATGGAGTCTATGGACACAGTAAAGAGCTCCAGTTGTCTAGCTGTGTACCTTCCCATCAGCTGATGGAACTCTACTTCATCCTGAACTGGAGTGGTTTCCTGGGACAGTTTCTGTTGGTAGTGCCCTGAACTCTTAAGCTGGGGGAATGAGCTCTTTCTCTGGCTGGTATCTTGGGGTCTGTCACCTGTGGCTGATGTTCAGGGTTGCCTTAGACCCTCCTGTGCAGGAAGAATGCTGGGCAGAGGTGAGAGACCAGGCCACAGTCACATTCACTTATTACAGTCCTCTGATTAGTTAGCAACCAGGTGAGCTGTCACTGGAGGACCTGATGGATGGGAAAGAGAGTTCCCTCCTTCCTGAGGCGGGAAATGAAGCTAATCAGACCTCAGACACCTTAATCCAGCTCTGATCTGATTAATGACCCTGAAGACTGTGAACTCATCAGCACCCTGGCATCTATCACTGCCTTGCATCCTGCCCCTTCTGCTGTCCACCACCCAGCCCAGCTCTTCTGCACACAACCCTGGACTCTGTCTCTCTGCTCTGCACAGCATGGGCTGTGTGTCAGCTGCTGTAGTCCTGGACAACCCTCTTATAGAGTCTCAGGATCTGATCCAAATATCTCCTCTCATCATGCCTCCATGATTTTTCTAGATTTCTTTATTCGGATATTTCCAAATAAAGAAATAAGCCAGGTTTTATGGCTCCATCAGCAAAGATTTCTTGCTTGTGCAGTTCAAAGGCTGCAGCTTGGCTGATTGTACTTGCATCACCCTGGCATCAGTGAATTGGGCACTAATGTGAGCTGCTGATCCTTGGGAGAGTTGCTTGTCTTTGGAAGACCTCCTTGGGTAGTATAGGGGACTTCCATGAGGACAGTAAGGCTGTGACTAAAAGCTATGACCCAGACCTTCATTCAAGCCCTGCTCCCACTGCCTGAGCTATACACTGGATACAGTCACAAATGGTCTCAGGGCTTGCCAGGTGTTACCTGGGCTTTCTTGGGCTGTCTGCCTGCCTGAGTGTTACCCCATGGTGGTGATTGAGGCAGTGATTTCTTTGTTGTGACCCAGTCTCTGCTCCATGTCTTACAGCATATTCCCTGTACAGAGCTAACAAATCATTCCCATCCTTGATGTCAGTCCTGAGGGCTCAGGTTGGAAGTGATGGCTCCTGCCTTCCCAAGCGGGCAGAAGAGTTGTCCTACCTTCACCGTGCTCTCTGTTCCCCGAATATTTCTTGTAGTTTCCCCCTGTGTTTGGGAGTCAGTCTGCTCCATTCCTCCCCAGGTCTTGTCCTGTCTATGCCTGCTGTTTGGCTGTGCTGGCAATTCTCATGGGGGGAGACAGAAAGTGCTTGGTGTCCTTTTGCTTGTGGGGACATTGGCTTGTATCCTGGTGACCCCACGACACCCGGGAAAACAGAAGAGGATGGTGTGTGGGGAGAAGAGGGGAGCCCTACAGCCTCCCTGATGGTAGACAGGTTGGAGCAGCAGGCACAGCTGAGCTGAAGTGGAAAGGAACACTGTTCCACCTTCAGTACCTTCTGGCCAAGTCAGGTCTATCGCTGTGAGGTGACATCCACCCCAAATCCCTTTCTGGGCAAATCCAGCTCTGAGCTTTCCTTGGGGCTAATTCTTGCCCTTCAGTCAGGGAAGCATCTGGAAAAGGGATATTGTGTGCCTTTCCACAGAAGGATCTTGGGCCACTCATTGGAGCTGTTTGGTGCTGGGCTCAGGCAATGGAAGGAGGAAGTTGTTGCACACATTGGACCTTTGCAGCTCCCTTCAGCAGGGAGATCAGCCAGCAATATACCAGACTCTGTTGGTGCTGGGAAAAGTCCCTGGGGATACTGAGCAGAGCAAGCATAGAAGGCTGAGGAAGGCCCCATATGCTCCCGCCTTTCTCCTCTCTGGGCATCTGATTGCCACCTCTGTGGCACACAGGATTCAGTGGGGTGGGCCCATCTCTTGCTCAGGGAATAGAGCAGTGCTGGAAGTGCTGAAGGGAGAAGAAGTACAGGGACAGGAATTTCCTTTAGCCATTATTACATTTAGGCAGGGCAATAGCAGCTGCCTTACTTCCCTTCCAAAGAGCAGGACCCACCACAGGGCACTAAAAAGCAGAGGCTTGTGTCACTGTGTCAGAAGGACACAAAAGAAGTGGGAACTAGAGACACATGTGCAGACCCTTAATGGCAGAGATTCCTAAAGAACTCACATGCACTTTACCTCTTCCTGAAGGCCAGTGCCAGGGGATCTGGACCTACTGCTGCTCCTACTTACCCATCATTCCCAGACCAGCCAAAGCTTTCCCCTCTATCCTTCCCAGGTGTTATTCTCTAAGCTGTGTCTTGCCTAGGAAAGGTAAGACCAGGCAAATGAATAACAATCTGCCTGCATGCACCTGCTGGATTGGCATCTTGGACAGACATAGGTGATGGAGGATGGTGGTCCTGTATGTGTCCAGCTCAGGTTCACTGAGCTCCCTGCATCACAGTGATGCAAAGGGAGACAGCACAGCTGGGCATAGGTGGTGATCCCCAGACCACCGCCCATCCACAGATGTACAGGATGCAGAGGAGCCTGCTGGTGAGTGAGCACCTCTCCTGCCCTCCCAGCTAAGCACTCTGCCCTCCAAGTGCCTCCACGGGGATTCCACGGTGCCAGGGCAGCACTGGAGCCCAGCAGGGCTTTGCCGACATATGCTGAAGTCTGTCTAGTCTCTCCGGATCTCCTCCAGTCGCTGCAACCATAGACCTGCTTCCTTGCCACGGGCCTCTGGATCAGGATGATGGGCTCAGCGCCCTGGGTGGGTCCTGACGGCTGGGGGGACCTCTGGGTGTGGAGGGGCTGCGGAAGGGGCAGAGTAGCCCGGGCCAGTCCTTGGCGTGTGCCCACGGCTGTGTCCGAGGGCTGCGGAAGCCGGAGGAGGGCGACCGGTGGGGAGGGCGGCGGGGCGGGGGGCCGGACCGGAGCCAATGGGAGCTGGGGTAGGTGGAGAGGGGGTTAAAACCCACCCCGGTGCCGTCGGGAGAGCGAGTGCCCGGGAGGCGGAGCGGAGAGGAGGGCTGCCCTCGAGGGCAGCCCCGCTGAGCGCGGCGCGGCCCCTCGGGTGAATGCCCGCCGGTGCCGGGGCTGGCCCGGGGCTGGCCGGCCGGGCTGTGCCCTGGCAGGGGAGCGGTGGGGCGCCGGAGGGCTCGACGGCTCCGCACCGGGCAAGGCCATGCACAAGCCCATGGAGAAGTCCCAAAACTTCCGCATCGAAGCGCTCCTGGCCGAAGAGCCGGCGAGGAGCGCCTCCCCGCCGGGGCTGAGCCCCGGGAGCCCTGCGGGGAGCCCCGGCCCCGCCGGGCGCTCCGACACCCCCTCACCGCGGGCGCCCCCGGCCGCTGCGCCCCTCGCCCCGGCCGGCTTCGTCCCCAAGCCCGGCTTGCTGCATCTCTCTGGCCCCGGCCTCGGCGCCCTGCCGGCCCTCTACCCGCCCGCCGTGTACCCGCTCCCGACTCTGGGGGGCCAGCACCCCGCGTTCGCCTACACCGGCATCCCGCACCTGCCGCCGCCCGGCGCAGAGCAGCTGAAGGCGGCCGTGGCCGGTTCCTTCCCGCTGGAGCACTGGATCAGAGCCGGGATGCTGGTGCCGAGGCTCTCCGACTTCAATGGTGAGTGACCCGGGGACTGACCCTTCCGTCAGGCGGAACACGACTCTGTGCCCTTCCAACCCCCGGGGGCGTCCGCCGGCACATCAGGGTGCAGGTCCCTTCGACAACCCGGGACCGAGGTTTCCAGAACCCACCCCTTCGAGGCCCTCCGGTGGTCCGAGTCGGGACCCCGCAGGGACATTGAGCCCTCCGGGCTGACCTCGATGCATGGCTCCTGCTGTACCCAGACTCCCTTCCCAGCCCGGCAAAGCTGGGTGTGGGGGGAGGTGGGATGTCCCACTGCTAGGGGGGGACATGACTCGCCCTCCGGAGACCTCCGAGGGCTGTGAGGCCCTGGGGAACAGATCCGAAGGGCAAAATCTCGCCTTACGCCGGCCCGGTGTTCCGGAACAGCCCCGAGCAGCGCTGCCCGCGCCGCTGCCGCCAGAGCCGAACCACGCCTACCCAGGCTGCTGGCCCCGCACAGCGCTGCGGGCTCGTTGGGCTCCTACGGGGCGGGAGGGAAACGAAAATAAAGAAACGGCTGCAAAAACCTGCACTGGGAAACGAATAAATCCCTCTCGGTGCGGCTGGGAACGAACGCGCCCGAGTCCTGTCGGATGCGCCGTCAGATCGGGCCCCCGTGCAGGGACGGGCCGGCGCTCCGGGTCCTGCCGCCGTCGCGCTCGGCGAGTGGCGATGAGGGGCCGGTGAGTTCATTGCTGGCGGCTGCTGCGGGAACCGGGCGGCCCGACAGCGTGCTCGGCTCCAGCCCTGCCCCGGTCGCTCCTGGTGGGCACCGCCAGGGCTGCGGGCAGGCACCGGCTCCCGCACGGCTGTGAAGGGCCCTGCAGGGCACGGACCGAACAAGAATTGACTTCAGTCACTCGTCCCGTTGAGGACTGACACCCCTGGCAGTGTGACCTGGACCCTGCCCTGTGCTGGTCAATGGAAAGATGGGCATTAAACCGAGAGTGACTGGTTAATAAAAGCCCGTTAGAGTATCCAGATTTGTTAGCTGAGCGTAGTGTTTTAACAATCTGGAAGCCCATTTGCAAAATAATAATAATAATAATTTAAAAAGGCTGGATAAATATCAGTGCAAAAAAATCTAGATAATTAACTTGAAAAATCCCATTTATTATTCCTACCTCAAACTATTCCTGGTCAGGTTAAAGGGAAGCAGGCTGTTTTTCCCCCATGCTGTCTCCCTTTCCCTGGCTTTCCCTAGACCTTAGGAAAGGTCCATCTGTGAATCTAGAGGTGTAGAATAAGCCTCCAGTGCTATGCGTTATGTGCACTCTTCAAACTTGTCACTAAGACAAGAAAAGACAAATCTTTATTGGTTAGAAATCTTTATTACTTATTACATCTTCCTGCTTCTCTGCAGAGGCCATGTTATCTTTGAAGGGTCTGGGTCTGTTGGTGTATCTCAGCATCCTGGTAGCTTTGTATAGAGTTGTGTTTCACCAGAGTGGAAATGCTCCACTGTGTCTGATCCTGTAGCCCTGAGTGCAGCTTCTGGCTGGGATAACATAGAGGTATTTGTATGTCAGCTCCATTCCTCTCAAAAGCAGGATATGCTCTTCAGCTGGTTGTATCCAAAACCTCACCAGAAGGAAACAAATCCCAAATTATTGGCATGAGAACAACTTGTGAAGGGAGCTCTGCAGAATGCACTGGACCAGAATGTCAATGGGTCTTATGGAAAACACTGAACTGAGCTCTTATGGAACCTCAGAGGGAGGAAAAGCAGTTTCTGACCCAATTATTACTTACCTGTTTTCTGGAGATTCCAAAGCAGGGTAGACGTGTAGAGGTGTAGCAAGAATGCAGCAAAAGCTGCCAAAACTGTAAATTATTAAATCAGAGTGACCACTGCCTCAGTCCATGTCCTTACTAAAAGGTGTTTGTTCCCAGTTCTGGGGAGCCCTTTGCAGTGGGAATTCTTTCTCTAGAGAGTGTCCTGTCAAATACTTCAGCAATTCTTCTGCTGTGCAGAGAGAACCATATCCATCTTCACGTCCTTATTTCTGTCCATTGGTAACCTTAGGGTTCTCAACCTCCCTTGCTCTTGTGGGCTCACTGAAGCTCTGAAATCAGGTCCTTTGCAGCATGCCTTCTCCTTGTACTTACTGGGACTGGCTCCAGCTGCCTGTTACAGCTGTGTCTGGGCTCATATTGCCCCAGTCTGCTGGCCGTGCTGTAGGGACAGGGACAGTGGTGTTGGTAGGCAGGGATAGGAAAGGGCATCTGCCTAGGATGTGCTGCCTCCACAGCCCTTCCTCATCTCTCTGAGGAAAGCATTGGGCTGGGCAGGAGCCTTCCATTGCTGGCACAGGGCTCCTGGGCTTCCTGTAGTTTGTGGGAGTCTCTGTCCCACCACCCAGCCTAGACAGACAGATGGACAGACCTGCCTGGCTGAAGTTTCCAGAGTGACTGAGTACAAGTGTCAATGCTGCTGGTGCCAGTCATGTTTAACTCTCCCTGGAGCAGCGGACAGATGGCTGTAAGAGATGAATCTGGAAGCCTTCTAGGACATATTATGGATCATTCCAGGGGGAGATAGCCCTTGAGATTTATTTGAAGGGAATTCCAGACTAAATTGTGCAATAAATTCCTCCTTTGGGTGCATGTGTAGCAATGCTTTGCAGGTGTGGTCTAGTTTGATCTCCTGGGGACAGTCAGGGAGGGGGAAGCAGCAAGACAGCCCATGAACTGTAAGCTCTGTGGGTATTCATGGCACACATTCTCCTTGCTATCACCTGTCTGTGGGGACGTAGGATGCCAGGGAGACTGAGACAGTTGGTACCCTTAGGAACCTGGCCAGGGCTTGGGTGCTGGGCTCACTGAGAGCAGTGCCCCTGCTGTGAGGCAAGCAGTTGCCGTGCCTCCCTCACTAGCTACCTGTGCAGACCCGCATGCAGTGCCTGGCTGCCTCTGCTGCAATGCGGAGGGAGAGGGTTGTGGAAGGCCTGGGTGCAGGAGCAGGCGTGCCCTTGCTGCAGAAAGCAGGGATGCTGCCTGCCCAGGTTCCGCTGTCCCCAGCCTGGATCCCTATCCTGGGGCTTTGAGCAGCTGCTGAACCACCCAGGGGGAGCATTTGGCACTGGAGTGCCATGCCTATTCGTTTTTCTGGGAGCTGTGATTTATTTGCCCTGCTTGTCAGTGTGGAAATGCCGTGCAGAGGTGGGAGCCAAGTGCAGAGGCCCACTGCGGTTGAGAGCTGTAGAAGTGGGGAGCAGTGACACATAGCTGTAGACTCTCAGGAAGAGTGAAGGATCCTCTCCAAGGGACCTGGTGCTTAGATGGTTTTCCTCACACACCTCTTCCTTGCCTCACCCACTCACTAACTCGATGGCCTGGAGCCCAGATCAGATCCTGCCCATGATGGCAGAGCTTGCTGATGGGCTGTGCTGGGCTAGGAGAGCAGGCAGGATAAGTTTTTATCAAACTTGTTCAAAATTCAATGCCTTCCAAGGCTCACCAGGTGTACAGTGGTCTGGTGTCAGCTGGAGATATGGGCTGGGAAACAACTGGCAAGCAGCAACTGAGGTTTAATGGTGGAGCAAGCAAGGGGCTATCAGAGGTAGCAAGTGCCCTTACACATGCTGCCCCACAGATAATGGCCAGGGCTGCTGGCAGGTCAGAAAAAGCCTCTGGTCATGACCCTGATGCTGAGACTACCCCCCTCCCTTCCAGCTCTGACATCTGGAGAAACACCTAAAGCAGTCAGGGTGTTAATTTCCTCTCCTTTATCTGCCAGACCACAAAGTTAAGTGAACTATAGTTAAACAAACCAAATTAAAAACAAGTGAGTTAATATCAACCTAGAATTACCCTTGTTATCAAGTAGACGGAACTGTATCAAATAAACCAACAATTCTTTATAAGCTTTATCTAATTATCCAGGAGGCAGCTGCCTTGCAGAGCTCAGATTCAGAGGGCATTTCTGGCCCCAGGCCAAGCAATTTATTTACTGATACTGCAGCCAGATGCCAGGCAGCCATCAGGGGGTGCCAGGCTGAAGGGATGTTGAGACAAGCTCTGATCCTGGATGGAGTGCTAGAGGAGATGGCTGAGCAGATAATAAATCCTTTGGCAAGCAAAGGTGTGATGCTGAGGCAGTAAGTGGTCTTCTGGTAGGAGCTGGAAAAGATGGAGACCCTTCCCACAGGGTAATTCTTTCTGAGATGCTGATGGTGATAGGGGTGGGTTCATAGCTTGGTTGACATTTACTGGAGAAGGTAAGCCCTGGAAGGGATGCTTGCTGTGCACCCCTTGGGAGGATTCTTTGTCCATGTGGCAGCCTGCCACAGGACAGGAAGGGATGGGACTCAACAAAGCACACTGGCAGGACAGACTGGAGCTACCAGCAGCCACTACCTCATTCCCTCAGTCTCAGCTTCTACCTCCTTCCCTTTTTGTTTCCCCACCGAGAATCTGCAGATCCTCTTCTGTCATACTTTCTCCACACAAAAGAGAGAGGCCCTTTAGGAAAGGTGACAGCAGAGCTGATGCCAGAGATGTTGGTCATTCAGGTCCATGAAAACCTGCTGCCATGGGTGGCTGAAGGCCAGCTGTATTGGCTTGGGTTTACTTCACCTGGCGTGGAGGCCAAATCTTGAACAAGTCACAGTAGGGAGCAGTGGTGATGGGTAATTATAGCTGCTGAATGGTGTACTGTCAGAGGAGGTCACAGATTAAGTGGCCAGCCATACTCTGTAGGCTGGGCATTGGACTGGTGGTGGCTTGAACTGTATGACAGCACCACAGAGGGGTTTGAGGATTGGGGTGGGGTTTTTGGTCAGCACTGGGCCAGGAGGCAGGATGAGTTTCTAAGGAAGTCAGGCTCTGTACAATGTTTGTAATGGATACACTGCGCTGAAACTGAATTGGACAATGGGAAGGAGAAATCAGGGCTGGCAGCAGGACCATGCTCCAGAAATCAGTCCCCTGCGTTGGTAGTTATTTGGGATACATCCTGTTTGGATTTATTTGACTTTTGGGCAAACTTTCTAATACTCTCTTCCCTGCTAGACCAAGCAGTCCTCAGCATCTTACCTGGGGAAAAGTGAGTCCCTTGAGAGGGTGTTGCCAAAGCAGGCTGCCTTCCAGGCTACTCTGAAGGTGGACAGACCAAACTTGCATTGCTTTTAGGATTGAGATTCTTCTGTGAGGCACTTCTGTGCCTCTACTCCTCCCACATCTGGTTTTAGTCTGGTCACATATGACCTTGCTAGAGGAGCCACAGGGGAGCCTTTCAGGTTGATCTGAAGGATTTCTCTGCTCCCTGGAGCAGGATGCAATGCCCTAGGAGCTGAGCACTGGGTTCTCTGCTTTGGAGTGGGGAATTCAGACTGGGAATATGATATCTCTTCACTCCTGGAACCCAGCTCCAGAAAGCACAGAACTCCCAGATTATTGGATGCTGAGAGGGCACAACCTCTTCCCTTCCATTTCCTCAAAACATTCTCTACAGACCATGCGCAGAAAGAGGAACTGCTCAGAGGGTCCCTTCCCTGACCTGGTACAGCCAAACTGCACCGTGCAGCCTCATTGCAATAAGGGACTCTGGGGCTTCAGATGCTCCGGCCACCCTCCTGTCTCTGTCAGCAGATGAGACTCACTGGGACCCAAAGTCCTTGGGCTGCTGGATACTGCCCAGGGCTGCTTTGTGTTGTGCTCCCTATCAACACAAAGTGAATGAATTTCCCCTCCAGTTCTCTCTGACCTTTCCCTCCCCAAGGAGCTGCAAAGGCTTGGGCTGCCCCATCCCTGCAGATGCTAGTTCCCATAACACTTCCTTTCCTTAGCCAGAGGAAGCCTTTGCAGACCTGTTTGATCCCATGTCTCCATGAAAGATTTGTACAGCCAGAGCATCCACAGCCAGTCAGAGCCCAGATGGCTGCCAAACTCTGCAGAGCTGAGACATTTTTCATCTATATTTGTACTGGAAATCTTTTGAACTTCTCATTCAGTTGTAGCCTTGAATATGTTTCATATGCAAAATAATGCATCATGTGTGTCAGAATCATTGGCACAGTGTGTCAGTCAGTCCCTCATTTAACTGGCCGGTGGCTACAGGGTGGGTCCCACAGACTGTCTCTCCTGGCACTGAGGGGCTACAGGCAGAAGAAGGGGTAGTGCCTATCCTGCTCCCATGAGGCATTTGCACAGCCCTAGCCCAGCCTGTGTTCTATCTGTTTGACCCACCCAGCATCCAGGTACTTGGGATAAAACCTGTGTTGTGATCAGTTAATACCTCTTCCATAAATTCCTGCCTCATGCGTCATCACTGTGTTTGTGAAGGGCACGATGGACACCTCGGGAGATGGGCAGGTTGGGATCAAAGCAGGAATATGGGGGAGATAACATGAATGGTGCCCCATGCCCAGCAAAGTGGGTGAGTTGGAGCGACCCTTGCCAAGCACGGCACGCTTTTAGGGCCAGGATGCTCCATCTTGTTGCCCAAGATGTGCCAGCAGGGATGTGCCAAGGACCTTTTGCATTAGTGCCCACCACCACCACCCCCCATTCTCCCCCACACCCCTCCCTGCTTCTCCAGCACTTTATTCCCAGCTGCAAATCCCTGGGTTTGATTGCCGCTGTGGTGCTGGGAGAAGCAGTAAAAGCTGAACCCCAGGGGGACAATAAAGCCAGTGGAGAGGAGATAAGCAAGGATCAAACAGAGTGCGGCAGCCACCCTCTGCTGGACTCTGAAAGGTCCTTTTGTTCCTGCTGCCTCCTGATTCAGTGCCGCTCTGCCTTCAAGGGCTGCAGGCGAGATAGCACAGCTCACGGACAGCCCCACCGCAGCCCCTGGCCGTTGAGCTGCCACCTGTGCGGCTGAGCAATAAAAGAAGAGAATTAATTTCAGTCACAGCACTGATCCCAGTTGTACACCAAGGCCTGATAACATATCTCACTGGTTCCTATCAGGCAATAAAACCATTATTGGGGTGGGAGATGATGGAGGCATTCACCTTCCTCCTCATCCTGGGTTTGCTGAGGGGTTGTCCTCCTAGCAGTCTGCTGTCCCCTGACCCCCACCTACTGTCTGCTCTACAGCTGCCCCACAGTCTGGCTTGATGGGGAAGTGCCGTCGGCCCCGCACAGCATTCACCAGCCAACAGCTCCTGGAGCTGGAGAACCAGTTCAAGCTCAACAAGTATCTGTCCAGACCCAAGCGTTTTGAGGTGGCCACGTCGCTGATGCTCACTGAGACACAGGTACCTTAGCTGTGGGGGGATGGAGCATAGCACCATGGAGCTGCCATGGGGGTGAATCAAGGTCATGGGCAATGCTAATGCCATCAGCCCCACAGCCATCAGTGCTCCCATCAGTGCCTCTTCCAGGGCATCTCCTGCAGAGACCTGTCTGGTGGGCTCCAGGGTCTTCTCTTGTGAAAGGCACCCCAGAAATGCTGCTCCTCTTTTTACCTGGCACCCCCAACTTGGGTTTCAGAGCCTTCCCATCCCTCAGCATGCTGTGGGAGGGGTCTTTTTGTGGGGCTAAAATGAACATGTCCCTGTGCATATTCTTGGCTGGAGGCTGGATGGGGGGAAGGCAGCGGCCTCCATTATTCCTGTCCCCGTGATAACCTCAGCCTCTTTACACAAGCCTGTAGCACCATGGGATGCCCCATAATTAAGAGGTTTTGGGGAGATCCTCCATGCAGGGAAGGTGAGGGGGTGAGTGGGGACAGGATGGAGCAGGGTACATCCTCACCCCTGGGGGCTTTCCCTTTGCAGGTGAAGATCTGGTTCCAGAACCGCCGCATGAAGTGGAAGCGGAGTCGCAAGGCCAAGGAGCAGGGGGCTCAGGTGGAGGCTGAGAAGCAACGAGGGCTCAGCAAAACCTGTGAGAAGTTGCTGCCCAGCAAGCCCCAGGGACAAGCTGCTGAAAGCCCCGAGTTTTTGGGGCACAGCCCTGACTCAGGCTTCCTGCACTGCAGCACCACTGAGCTGAGCTACGGCCCGGACTCGTCTTGCTCGGGGGGTGAAGAAGAGGAGGAGGACGAGATGGGTGCCACAGAGAGGAAGATCAGCTCTGTGTTGTGAAAGGCAAATGGAGCCAGCTGGGGAGAGGGGCCAGGCTGTGTTGTGGGGGGTCTCTTTGCTGGCAGACACAGACTGTGCCTGGAAGGAGCAGAGGGCTGCAGGGCGCCTGCCACCCTTTAACTTATGTGTGTTTGGATCCTATTTAACTTGTAATTATTCCTCTGTGTGTATCTGGAGGAGTCCCCAGATCCCTCCCCTATAAAGCTGTTATCTGTATGCCTGTGCTTTTCCTTAGGGGACAGGAAAATCCCCTGTCCTTCTACTGTGCTATCCTACCAGGTCTCTGGGGAAAAAGGTGGGGAGAGCAAACTTGGACAGCTGGCAGCCTGCTAGCATAGCTGGAAAAGGGAGACCCCGGACCCTTCTTTGGCTGTACTGCCACTTCCCTACTGGCCTGACAGTGCCTGGAGCAGCACACCCCAGTGTGGTGCCAGCTTGTCTTCCCGTTGGTGGCATGTAGAGCTGGGAAGGATGCCCAGGTTGCATGCCAGCCTGTCTTGCTGCACCAGTAGCATCCCTGGTAGAATCTGTGCTTTGCAGGGCAAAACTGTCCTGTGAAGCAAAGCTGATGCTGTTTTCCATGCTGCAATAAGCCTGGTTGCATTGGTGTGGCATTGCCGCAAATGAGCTGGGGGGAAGGGAGGCAGGAAAGTGCTCAAGCTGTAAAGGCTCAGTGCTGTGGTGAGCTCCCCTTTTCCCATGGTGATGCTTAACCTCTCTAAGTTCCTTTCTGGGCTTGTTTCATTATGCTCTTGGGATCTCGTTTACTCTGACGGGGCTGAAATCAACCCTTGGTAGCAGGATGATGACAGACACCCTCTACCGCCTCCCTAGAAAACACTAGAGTTAAGCACTGACTCCCCATAAGTAAGCAGGCTCCTCATGTCCTCACAGGATGCTGGAGGGTCTTGGAAGGCCCTATACATCTCCCATGTGCACTTACTGGGTGCTGAGATGGCCGCGAAGGCAGAGGGGCCAGCCCGAGGGGGCAGCCCTGCCTCCAGTGCACGCAGAGCTGTAGGGGTGGAGCAGGCTGGGTCGGTGTGGGTGACCCATTCCAGACAGCCTGTGATGTCCCTGCTGTCACACATCCTACTGTCTCCTCTCCCTGTTTCTGCCTGAGACTGGCAGGGAGGGCTACTGGGAGAAGTCTGCCCCGGGACTTGTGGTGGGGGTGGGAATTGCTGAAGCGCGTCCCTGCGGAATCCCGGGTCATCTCTGGCAGACACTCCGTGGTGGAAGGGACAGGTAAGCGTTGGAGCGGGGCTGTCACATATCGCAAGGCTGGGGAAAGCCTGTCAGTGTCTGAGGGGCAGCACCCTGGGCAGGGGGACAGATGCGATGTTTTTGGGACAGAGGGGTGGGCAGGGGAAGCAGGTGACAGGAGAGAGGAGCATGGAGACGGACGGACGGACGACGTGCTCTGTGGGGGGACAGTGACCCACAGTGGCTGCTGGCAGCTCAGCAGTTCCCCCTGGGTACCTGGCATCCTCACTGCCCAGCTTCCGTCTCCCCAGGCAGTCCATCTCAAGACATGCAGGTGTCCAGATCCCTGAAACTGCCCAGTGGGGATCTCTGGTTCTGGGGAGGCTGCAGCCCTTGCTCCAAGGGGGTAGATATGAGCTAGGGTAGGAGCAGGTGCCAAGAGACTGCTGTTGGTTGGTGTAACATGGGGCAAGAGAGAAATAAATGTGGTGTAGCGGGGGAAAAATACAAGGAAAGGAGGAAAGGATGGGGAAGCATGAAAGGATAGTACCTAATTCTCTGCCATTGCAATGTGGGGACAACAGAAGGAGAGACCCACTGCTCCAGGAGAGTTGTCTCAGCTCCCAGCAGGAACACAGGACTGGGCACAGAAGTGCTGGCACCTGCCAGCCCATGGCTGCAGGAGCATCAGGGTCAAAGACATCTACCACTTGATACACAACTTGGCACAGCAGGAGACCACAGGGAGTACTACACGCTGGCACAGGGCTGAAATGGGGAGACACGAATGGCGGAGGCAGAGAGGAAAAGGCATGAAGGAAAGCAACAAAAGTGCCAGGAAGGAGGAGGGGAGCTGAAGGCATGTCACAAGCTAAAAACGTTCACCTTGATGGGCCATGACAGGTTTAATTTCCAAAGTACAATCATTAAAGTGATGGATGGGAGGCGTTCATCTCGCGCCTGGTGCACTCAGGCCCACCGTGGCTGCAGGAGGGTTTGTTTTGTTGCTGTTATTTATGAGGATGTTTCTGGAGGAGCCAGGCACTCGTCCAGAGCTAGAGGGACAGAGGAGGGGACTCAACTGATGCTGGAAGAGTTAGAGTGCTGATTTACAGCTGGGCTGCTTAGCTGGATGACTCATTTGTAAACATCGACAAATGCCATTAAAGCTGCATCTCCTTCCTGCCTCTGCCCTGGCACCCTCCCTGTGCTGTTTGATGTGACCAGCCCCACTCTCAACCACAGTGCTGCCTGCACACCCTGGAGGCAGTATCTGTCCTACCCCACCGGAAAAATGAAGGTCCTGTCTCCTTGAGGGTCATCCAGGGCACTGGGAAGATGTAGGACTGTCCCATGGTGGTGGTGGTGCCCCATGAGAACGATACCTGATGGCCTCGTGCAGCCAAAGCTCCTCGCCCTCTGCCTTTGCTGATCTTGGCCCCATAACTACTTTTGGCAATGATAACAACTTGTTGCTTGTGTCACCAATGCTCCAAGGAGCTTAGGGTGACCTGGCCCATTAAGGTGTCACTTCATCCCTATGAGAGCACTCTTCAGCCTATTGCAGCTTGTGACCCCTTGCCACCCTGCAATCCCCACACTGTCCTCACTCATCCATCCGATGCAGCCCCGGTCTTCACGGCACCTCTTTGCTGGCTCAGCTTTATGCTGCCACCCTCCCCTGCACTCATCCTCAACACCCCTCGCCCCACGCTCTCTCCGGCACTCCTTCATCCCTCCCTCTTCCACCCGCCCTCCTCCATCTCCTTGCCGTTGAACTTCCCACCTGCCCTTGATCTCTGTCTCTCTCCTGCACCCCTGAGAACTCCTCACCGGCCTCCTTCACCTCTCCACGTTCCCCTGACCCGCGCCTGCCCGCGCCCTCTCCCTGCCCGGGTCCCGCTCCATCGCCCCGTCCCTGCGCGTCCCTGCGCCGCCCCCTGGCGGCCGCCGCTGCCCGCGAGAATTGACCCGGGGCGGCCGCCGTCGCTGCCCCGGGAGCCGCCGCGTCTGGTCTCCATGGCAACGCGAGCCGGCCCGCACGGCGCCGCGTGGTCGGGACCGGGACCGGGACGGCACCGAGGTGTCCCGGGATCCCGGTGTTTTAGGGAGCCGGGCTGGAATCGAGGGAACCGGACTGGCCCGGGGGCGATGTTGACTCGGGGCCCGGGCTTCTGCTCCGCTCCGGGGACAAGCAGGGTTATAATGGAGCGGGCCGCGTCCCAGGGAGCGGAGCAGAAGGGAACAGACTCCTGCCACAGTCATCCATACCGCCCGGCCTCGAGAGGCCAGGCCGGGCTACATAGCACAGCTTTGCTGTACTGTGCTCTGTGGGTCGATAGTGGGCAGGGCTGTGCTATCCAGCGCCAGGGAGAGCCCTTCCACTGGGGCTGGGCTGCGAGCTGTGACCCACAGGTCATCGGGACAGCCGTGCTCTGTGGAGAGGGCTACACTCACCTGCAAACCGGGGACACAACCGGGGCTGCCCCCTTGCAGGGAGGGCGCTCAGCCTCGCCAGGATCCTGAGGAGGGGGTGGGGTCGCTAGGAGCGCCCAGCTCTTGGCAGCAAAGGTTTTGTAGGTGCAGGAGCAACACATGTGAGGACTTTTTCTCTTGTTTCTCAGATGCATGCTCAGGCACATGACAAGCCCCAAAACTCTGTCTCTTTTCGGAAGAGTGGCCATGACAGAAAGGTGAGCGGAGGGGCAAAGGGTGCTACTGACGTGGGTAGATTGTCTGGTAGGCAGGGAGAGAGAGAGGAAAAAAATGTTAGCTTTTGCATCCGTCGTTCATCACACCTTTTAGTATCTGCTGTTTGGGCTATGACCAGGAGGTGTCCTCTCTGGGCCCCGGAGCAGAGCTTTTGGCGGAGACACCTGGAGTTTTGCCGCGGGGTGGCTCCTCTCATCCATTGGCAGAGTCAGAAACCTTTAGCGTAGAGAAATGGCTGTTTGAGTGATTTCTCCTCCCTTCCTCCCAAACTGCTACTCTCAAAGGTGTCTGCAAGAGAGGCAAAGAAGAAGAAAGTCGTATTCTGGGGCATTGAAGTGCCTGAAACACTCATTTGGCATGGCTGGGAACTTGGAAAAGAGATGATCAAATACCTGACCTTGAAAAATGTTCATGGAAAAGCCCAGAAGCTGAGTTACAGGTGTGTGGGAAGTTTGTTTGCCCTTTGTACACCTCATGCTCTCTCTGCATCTTCACTCACTCCTCCTGCTGTTATCAGTTGCATCAGCACCTTTTCTCAGATTCACCTTCCTTCTCTCCCCTTGAGTGCTGTGCTGGAGACAATGTGTGCACCCTTACATTGCAGGACAGAAACCAGCTAATTCAGAAACACAGGCCTTGTTCCTGGCAGAAGTCTGTTAAATAAAATGCCTTGTTTTAAATTCTGTTTTGCTGATACTTCTGTCTGTGAGGCATTTCCAGTCTAGTGAGATTTTAATTGTGGATGTGTGCCAGCCAGTCACTAGTGGGACCTAAAACCATTGCTCCCGGAGTCCCTCTGGATGCTGAGCCATTCCAGTAGTCCCTGTGACCCTTCCTGCTCTTAAACTCAGATTTTTCTGCCCTGTGTGTTTTGCTCATACTGTGTGTCCTGAAAACATAAAATACTGTTCAAGGAAGGGGTAGCTACTTAGAGCTGGGAATTTTCAGGACACCTGGGTTCTGTGCCTCTCTACTGTTTTGCTGCCAAAGTACCCTTGGGGTCCAGTGTGTAAAGTGCTTCTAAATTGTGGGGTCTGGAGGTGTTGGTTATTTATTCTCTTTTCTGTTGTCTAACTTCAGCTGCTCACCCACAGACAAAATCTCTTGTTTTGATTTTGTTATCTAGAGCTCCTTCCACGCCGTTCTTCTTCACTGTTTTCCCGCAGCCGATTACTCTGAACCCTGGTATGTCTGTAACTCTGCCCATCGTTTTCCGGCCCAGTAAAAAGGTAAAGCAGCAACAACATCACAACTGCGGTTAGTGCTCAGGCTGCATTCTGGGGGAGGGCAGTGAGCCTCTGCCTCTCTTGTCCTTTCTGATTTGTTTTCACTTGAGTGCATGAGTCCTTGGGGAAATTCTAGCATATAGGAGTGGCAGAATGACCTTCCTGATCTCTCCACATCTTCATTACCTGAAGGAGCCCTAATCTCTGACTTTGCAGAGTTTGCCAGTAGTTATGAGAGGAATCCTCACAAAAAGTATTCCCAGTTTTTCATTTACTACTTCTGCCTTTCAACTCAGTAAGATAAAGTGCTTAAACTGTCCACAGCTGGTTTGATTCCAAGGAAACACATCTGGGTGGTTTTAGTGCAGAACCCTGGGTTGAGGGACTCACTTTCTGCTTTCCTACAGGAGATTCCAAAGCCTCTACATCGAAGGACTACCAGTTTTCTAAAGGGATATGTCAGGGGCCTCCCTTTTTCTGGATGGAGTGTGTTTCTTTAAGCTTCATTTTAAACGGCAATGATTCTTTTTATCCTGACCTTTTTCTTGATATTCAGGTTGTTTGTAGTGTCTGTCCTGGTTCTGAGTTTTGCTCTCTGGCTCTTGTCAACAGCTGTATGTCTTTGATATGTATCTCTGTCCTAGCCATAGAGCATGGTCACTGGACAGATTCCCAGTACCCTGCTCTCAGTATCATGATTTTCTGATGACTGTTCAGTGTTCCCTTTATGAAATAAGCTACTGGCCTTGTTCCATTTTTAGTGAATGGTTTGCCTGCAGCACATCAATGGCTAAAGCAGGAGGCTGCCTTTCTTAGAGAGAACAAGGACTGTGTGTGCTGCAGGGTCTCTCCTTACCTGTATAAGAGTGACTCAGGAGGGGTGACAAATGGGAAGCATAGAAAACACATATCTTTCAATTCCTTCTATCTTGGCTGGTTAGCAGATGTCCTGAGGCTATATGTACACAGTGCTTTCAATGCTGCATCTTTAAGTTGTGTGTTATCTGTTTGGATCTCTAGCTGACAAAGCATTTAATAAAAAATTAACACTTCTGTGCTCATGGAGCTCAAAGAAAGGCTGTACATGCTTCAGTTCAGCTGAATTGGGATCTTGAGAATCCTGAAAGAAATCCATCTGCATTGAAACAAACCAGGTGAAGCTAATGTGGCCTTCAACTGCTCTTTGTGAGGATGTTTGTGTGTTCCCTGATGGAGGAGTATGCCTGAGTACCTTCCACACTGCCTGCCTTTTCTGAGTGATTCATATGCTCTATGTTGTGCACAGAGGCCTCCACTGGTCCCTCTGTTGCCAGTATTTTCCCCCCAACACTTGGAGAGGCGAAGGTGACAGGTATTCATGGGTGAAGCTGCAGCACCTGCATGGTGGAATCCATCTAACTGCTGTCTCCTTTTGCTATTCTGTGCAGAGAGATTATGAAGACAACATCTTCTTTATGAAGACTGAGGGTGAGTTCTCTGTTACCCTGCATGCTCTGCTGCCACGCTTCTGTCTGTCCATCCCGGCCGCTGTCCAGTTGCCTGCCTGTGCTATCTACAATCTTACGGAGGTGACATTTCCTGTGTGCAACACTGGGTGAGTGAGAGCTGCCTAAGCAGACACTCTTTCTGTTTTGCCAGGTATTGGGCCATTTTCTTGGACTCTTCAGTGAATGCAGTTCATTAGTGTGTTTATTAGTTCTGTTGGCTGCCTTAACAGGAGGCAAAACTCTACCTCCCTTAAGGTCTTGGCAGAAAAGGCAGCAGAATGGTAGTACAGGTCACTAGGTAGATGTGGACACATCTTGGCATCTCACATCCGTTTGTTGCCAGCATATGCTGAGAACAATTTATGCACAGGAACTAGGTGGGGACAAGCACAGTGTCCCACTGAGAACATCCCACATTCACTGGAGAGGCCTGGACTTCCATTTAACAGAAGGTAACCTGGCCAGCATGAGCAGGGAGAGGTGAGCTACCAGCTGGAAACATTTTAGTCATTTAGGAGCAAGGATGCTCCCAGCTACCAAGATGTGTCCTATTTTAATGAGGAAGGACAGTACTGTAGAAAAGAATGCAGTGAAGTTCCCAGGCAAGGAGGGGGTGTACTTCCAGCCAAGTGATTCCAACCATTTCAAGTGCTTCAGTCTTCACTTGGAGAAATAATTTGTTACAAGTGAGAGGCCCAGGATGTTGCAGGATAAGGATGGTAAGCAACACACAGCTTAGATCAATAAAATAGAAAAAGTGCATGGCATATCATGTTCTTTGCACATGAAATCAAAAAGAAATCAAACAAGCAAAGGCGGTTCTGGAAAATTGAATGAGGTATTAGGGAAATGGCTCAATCCTCTCTTCTCACTTGAGCATATAACAGAGGAATCAATGTTCATTTGGAATTAAGAAGCTGCAAATTTAGATACAGGAAAAGCAAATACTTAATTGTGGAGCTGATTTGCTTGCTATCACCTTATGGTCATTAATAAAGTTCTTAGCTGTAATAACTAAGATTCATTAAAGTGTGAACAGAACATTTGCAGAGACTAGAGACAAGTTTCTTCACAGTGTCACGTATTTGTCCAGCTGCGTTTGCAATTCTTCCATTCAGCACTGGTTGCTTCACATCCTAACTGAATAACCTATTGGGAAAGGCCTGTCCTATCCATGATTGCACAGGCAGCAAATGATCCACTGATCTGCTTAAAATGTATTTCCATTTCCTAGTGATCTCGTTACCGTCTTTGCCTGGGAGACACCAAGCCCTTTTGTCATGATTCCTAACCATGGCACACTGAACCCAGGTGCTGAGTGCATGGTCAAGGTGATCTTCCAGCCCAAGGTGGCTGGGCTGCATAATGCAGCAGCAACATGCTGGTTTGGAGGTGAAGTGAAACAAAAGAGGACAATCCAGCTAAAAGCCCTGGGTGAGTCTTTCTTGCATTTAACACACAAATAAATGTGTATTACCCCTGACTCTGGAATAGCATTCCACAGGGATACCTGGAAGGCCTGCCCTCTGAGGCTCTGCCCCATTTGGCTCTACCCAGTGATGAGCAAGTGAAGCCCATGGTTTGAAAGTGGCCTGTGGAATTCTCTAATGTACTTTTGCTAATTTGGAAGTGTTATCTGAAGAGACAGAGGGTCCAATATGCCCTATGGCATGCTTTGGCCAAACTAGCATTTCCAAGGCCTGTTTAAGTTGACAGAAGGCGAGAAATGAGAGGAATTCACTGGAAAAAGCCTCCACAAATTCCTGGCTTTGTCAGACACTCAGTGTCTCCTATCTGTCCCCACTAGACAGAGAAGCAGAGAGAAATTTCTAAAGCTTTCTGGATGCAAACTAAAATAAGCAATGATTTCATTAGCAAGTCCTTGCCTAAAGTGACTGGTATGGCCACTGACAAACAAAAATGTGATTCTGAGTTAAGTCAATTAGGGTTGGAAGGGAGCTTATTTGGTTCAAAGCAGGGCCAACTTTGAAGGCAGAACTTCAGAGTTATCTGTGGTTCTTCAGAGACTTGTCCAGTCGAGTATTGAATATCCAAGTATGGAGGTTCCACCTGTCTTTCCTAATCCAGCATACTGTTCTCTTTAACAGCCAAATACCCCTACCTGTGTGTGAGCGTGACAGGAAAGAAATCTAAAGGTGTACACCCTGGAAAGTTTCAGGATGTCCTGTGTTTTGGATCAGTACCAGTGGGGACAACTGTGGAGAAGTCTGTGGAAATCTTCAACATGTCTGTGGTATGGAGAGAGAGAGATTGATTTGTGAGAAACGGGCAAGCTGACACATTTCTCTGGGATATGTGGTCTTGTGTATCTCCCCTAATGTTGCGAAAATAACCGAAGGGTGAATGTGAATGAAGCAGAGGTGATGAGTCTTCCTCTACCAACCATACCATTCACCCTTGCCTTCCAGCTATAGTGCTGGTAAATTAGCCATGTGCAGCATGGTATTGCAGTTTCCCCCTGCTTCCCTTCTGTGCTTGGTCCAGATCAGCAGCCACCATGTCCTTTTCATCCTGCAGCTCTCCTGCTCACTCTGGACAAGCCCATCAGTCTTTTGTGATGTTGTGTCAGTCTCAAATTGGTGTTTGTGTGTGTCCCAGGCAACTGATGGATCTTCCACTGCCCTCTGTGGGCTGCAGCCCAGTGAATTGTTCAAAAAGTCAAATGGATTTGAGCACCTTCTACCTGTGCTAGCTCAGCCCATCCCACTCTTACGTGATGGATGTACTCAGAGGCTGCTGACATGGGTCGCAGAAGTGCTGACTGCTCGACAGGGCCTGCAGCTTGGGAGTGGAAAAGACACACTCATTTTTGTACCGTTATTATTCACATTGCAGTGGTGCTCAGCATTGCCAGGAAAGGATCAGGACAGTTTTTAAAGTCTTGAGTAAGGTGTCAGAGCACCAGCTTTGTTTTTTTTGGGAAAAGAAGACCCATAAACAGGATGGAACCGTGGATAGAGGGAAATAAGTTACCTGCCTGCATGTTCCCCTGGTCACAGCAGTCATTTAGGCTATTTTGGCCCCTAGGGACACCTTGAGCCATCTTTCCACCTTCCAGGAGGGGCACTCCAACCCCAGAGATCACCGGGGTTTTGCTGCAGCCTGCTGATTTCTGAGCATGTTGTGGGAGCTTGTTGCCACCCGTTCTCCATCAGAACAAGGTGGCAGAGGTTTGCTGCACAGCAGTTCTGTGGTGGCCTTGGTGTTCTTGGTGGTGTTCAGCACTGATGAAAACTACAGTTCTTACCTGATTAGTGTCCTTCATTCAGAGCCATCCTGGCTCATGTTGGCTCCTTTGTTAACCTATTTCTTTTCTACTTGTAGGTTGATGCACCATGTAGAATAGAACGAGCAAAAGACCCTCTGCTTCGTGATTGTGTTTTCTCCTGTGATGTGTGTGAAGGTGTTGTCCCTGCCAAAGGGAAGCTGGTCTTGTGCATACGGTTTCAGCCTCAAATAGTAGGAGAGCACAGTACTGACTATTTCACTATCACATCTGCTGGATGCCACTTAGAGACTGTTCTGAAAGTGGTTGGTTCATGTAAAGGTACCAAAACCTTTTCTGTTTCTCCCTGTCAGCTTCTTACCATTGGAGGGAAAAGGTTAGTGCTTGGGGAAGGACTAGAAATTATCATAGCCTGCAGTCACAGACTAAACTCCTGCTGGGATCCTGGCTGTCCCTGGTGTACCTTTTGGTATTTAAACTTTCCTGTCTGTTTTAAGTGAATGTCCGACTGTTTGCTAGGACTAGTGGGTTTGCTGAGTCCAATCTGTTTGGGAATATCAGTTAAGTGCAGCAGCGTCTTGTGACATGTTGGAAGAAACAGCTATGACAGGTCCAGGATCTTATCTTGCATGTTGTGCTAGGTCCTTCCGTGTCCCTGGACCAGTATTCTGTGGACTTTGATTGGATCAATCTTGGCGAAAGTTCAATGCAGACACTGAAAATCAGCAACACGTCAGATGTCCTGGCCTATTATCAGTTTGATATTGATTGCAAAGGGAGCGTCTTCTCCTTGGATCACCCCTGCGGGGTCTTGGAGGGCACAACAACACTAACACTGAAGGTGATCTTTCGACCTACTCACCCGATGAATTATCACCGCAGAGTCGTGTGCCTTGTCCACCATCAGGTACGGGAGGCAAAGGGTAGTTTCATTCCTGTGATGCTTTAGAGGCATCTTCCAGTGTAATCCAACAGGACTGGCTTGTCTCACTTAGTAGTCCCAGCAAATCTCTTCCCCCTGCATTTTCATTGGTACCTATCATAGAATCGTTAAGATTGGAAAAAACCTCTAAGATCATTGAGTCCAACCATTTATCCAGCACTGCCAAGTCCACCACTAACCATGTCTCCATAAGTGCCACATCTACATGTCTTTTAAATACCTCCAGGGATGATGATTCAACTACATTCCTGGGCAGCCTGGGGTGACAACCATTTTGGTTAAGAAATTTTTCCCATTATCCAATCTAACCACTGCCCGAACACAACTAGAGGTCATTTTCTCTTGTCCTTTCACTTCTTACCTGGGAGAAGAGACCAGCGCCCACATGTCTATACCCTCCTTTCATGTAGTTGTGGAGAACAATAAAATTCCCCCTGAGCCTTCTTTTTTTCCAGGCTAAACACCCCCAACTCCGTCTGCCATCCCTCAAAAGACTTGTGCTCCACACCCCTCCCCAACTTCATTGCCTTTGTCTGGACATGCTCCAGCCCCTCAATGTTTTTTTGTACTGAAGTGCCCAAAACTGAAGATAGTAGTCACGGCACGGTCTCACCAGTGTTGAGTACAGGGAGACAATCACTGCCCTGGTCCTGCTGGCTGCATTATATTTGATCCAGGCCTTCTTGGCCACCCAGGCACACACTGGCTTGTGTGCAGCTGTTGTCAGCCATCACCCACAGCTGCTTTTCTGATGAGCAGTTTTCCAGCCACTCTGCCCCAAGCTTGTAATGCTGCCTGGGGTTATTGTGACCCAAGTGCAGGACCTGGACTCTTGTTGAGCAGAATCCCCATGGTGCAGGTTCCTACCAGTGATATGTGGACAGTCAGTAATGCCCTGTGGCTCTTGTCTATTTAGGTCTCTCTCCTAACTTTAACTGCATAGCTGTGCACTGAGTGCCTTCAATTTTCACTCCAGTTTCAAGGAAGTTCTTGTCTCACATTGAGACATAAAGTAAATGGCAGCCTAAAACTGCAGATGCTAAGCCTTTCCCAGGCATGGTTTTGGAAGTGAGATACTGGTATGGTGTAGCTCTCAAAGCAATCACAGGCTTATTTGTTTTTATCCTGTCTTGTGTTTTCCCAGGAGCCCATGTATGTGGACTTTTTTGGTACCTGCCATTCAGACACAGCTAAGCCAACCACCCTTAAGGAAAGACACCTCTCCTGGTACCGAACCAACATGGTGAGGGGACTGACTTTCTACCCCCCTGATATCCTGAGTGTGATGCTGAAGGATGGGAAGTTGCAGATGGATGAAAAGGGGGCCCTCATGCTGCCCCCTGAGGTATGAGCTGCCCTCCCTGGAATCTAAGACACTTCCAGCTGTTCTCTATATATGCTGGGTATCTGCTGCATAGAAGACAGATCTAGAAGGGCTTACAGGTGCCAGACTGATTGCTTTAGCATTTCTGCTGTTGGTGTTCCCAGCACACACCAATGCTGCCTTTCCCAGCTGGCTTTTACCCTAGCTCAGCCACAAAGTTTCTTTCTGACTTTAACTCAGTCATGGGGTCATCTTTTGCTTCATCTTTAGTTTCAGATTGAGGCTTACAAACAGAAGCGTCCTTGAAGCCTAGAATTTGAGCTGTCTTAGGAATTCTTACTGAAGTGCCTCTCACAAGCCCTCTTGCTCATGAAGGCAAGTGATGTCTCCCACAGGCACAGTTTCCCTGCTCACACTGAGATATTTCCATCCTGTAGATTTCTGAGGACCAGCCACCCAAGGAATACTTTGAACCCAATGCCATGACTGAATATTTCTACGATAGTGTAAGCAGTGACTTGGCCTTATTTCCTGCTCATGTTAGTGTCAGTCCCAGGGAGTATGATTTTGGATGCTGCAAGCCACCAGTAAAGGTAAAACCTCTTTCTCTCTGTGTGACCAACCACACCAAAGGAAGTGTCATTGTTGTCTGGACTCCAAGCCGTGGCAGTGTCTTTCACGTGGACCCCGAAATCTATGACATACCACCACTGAAGTCTTCAACCTTCTATGTCTTTTGCAAGCCCACTCAGGTCAACAGTCTTTATGCAGCAGAACTGGAAGGTTTTGCTGTTTACAAGGTTAGTAGGAATTACTTAGACCAGACATGACCTAGGAAGCAACTGTTTGCAGAATAAAGTTATTTTGGGGGAGTCAAAATTCAGTTTAAACCCTTAATTTTGAGTTTGACAAACTAGCACCTCTCTTAACGCTTTTGGCCACTGCTTTGATACGCTGTTGGATTAAAGCTTCTCTTTCACCTGTGTCCTGGCAGAGAAATAACAGAAACAAGTCACAGCTCATGCACTTGCACAAGTACACTTGCTCTCACCCCTAGGGAACATGAAGCATGGTACACCTCACTGAAAGAGGAATTACTATGGATTATTGCACTGTTAGTGTAGATGTGAGCCTGCACAAGAATGGTTGTTGGGGCCTGGGTGATGGGCAATAACTTGGCCTTTGTGTCTGGCCCTCCACAAGTAAAACTGCTGAGGGCACTGTCACGCTTCTCCCAAGTGACGTAGGATTCACGTTACATGAGTCTGCAGTTACAGGAGATTTAGCACCCAGAAATGTCCTGGTAAGTGAAACTTAGCATTTGCAAGCCTCTCTCTTTGTTTCTCATCTGGCACTGGTCAGTTCTTCTTCCCTGAAAATGTCAATTCCTTAGCCCCAGGGATGTCACTGAGCAAACAGCTGCTTGAGATAGTGTGTGCACTTGGTCTCTTCCAACTCAGATTAATCTGTGATTCTCTGAAGGCACTTTACCACACTTCCCTCCTGCATACACTGCACTGTCCCTTGTGTGTCTGCAGGTGATGAGACACTACACTAACATCGAGAATGATGCCACCATCTGTCCGTCGTGGTGCCTGACTGTGAGGCTGAGAGCACACACATATGAAGCAGAGCGGGTGCACTTCGTTCCACAGTACATCCTGGATGTCCCCAAAGTGTGTAACTGATTGACCTTCAGTGTTTGCCTCTGAATTCCTTACTTTGTCTCCCATTGCACTGAGATGTGTCTTTTGTGGTTTCTGATGGTTTGGAGGCTCCTGCTGTGGTACAGAGGTATTATGCTGTTTCTCCTGCATTAGCTTCCCAGCCTCCACCATGTCAGCTGTACTGACCATCATTTGCTCTGAGAGAAAAGCTGTTGGGATCACCTTCCTTTCCATTTAGGTGGACATAGGCACTAACAAGGGTGTTTATTCCCCTCTCAGGACCCTCAAAAACTCTGCATGCACTTGGGAAAACAATTCCTACAAAAGAGAAATGGTTGTAAGATAGAAGGGAGGGTTCTCTCTCTCTTCCTGCTGTTCCTGTAGCACAGTAAGGTATTTTTCCTGTGAGGTAAACTGAGATCTGATCCTAAGAAGTAAGGATAGTCTTGAGAACCCTTTATGAAATCTCCTCAGCTAATCTAGGCCATGCAGCCTTTATTTGATATGCATGAAGTGGAACAAATCCTAACCTGCTGGAATTCTTCATCCAGGACATTGCTATCCATGCAGAAACTGCAGGCACCAGCAAGCAGCTTGCTTACTGGATGGGCATAAAGCATGGCATGGTGGAAAATAGCTTCACTAGTCCCATGAGCCCATGAGAGCCACTGTGGGAAGGGAAAAGACCATCATTTGTGTATCCATGGATGGTTTAATTTCTTTCCTTGGAAAGAAATGTTGGCAGTTAGAAAGTTCTCCATAGACCCAGGATAGTGCTTATCGGAACCTGGAATTGAATATAGTGAAAACTTTTTCTTTAAGCTGGTTTTTAAACGCAGTGAAAACAACCCTTCTTGCTTGTCTCCACCAGACTTTTCCTCCTGTGGTTTCTGACACTGATACCTACTGCAGCATGCTGTTGTCCAACACAGGCACCTCTTCGATAACCTTCAGTGTGAACCAAACTGCCTGTCCCTCCGTTTTGGTCAAGCCCAGCTCAGGATACATCGTTCCAGGAGGCCACCAGATTTTCTTTCTCTCCACTCACCCAGTCAACACAGTCTTGCAGAAGCATGTCCTACCTCTGGAGCTGAACTCTTATCCTGCATACACCAAGGTAAGTAGAGGAAAGTGGAAGATAGTGAGCAAAGTTTTGTTCCCTTGTAGTCTTCCCTTTTCACAGTGGTTTGCACTGTGATGCCTGTTACGTCTCCTAATGGTTAGTTTGGATTTTTCTCTTTGGAAATAGGAATGAAAGAATATTTTCAACATTTAATATGGAGTCAACATTGCAGAAAGAAGGCCTCTGTGGTGCCAAACATCCTGTACCCCTTGTTCCTTGCATTTCCATCTCTTGGAATATGCTGAGTAATGCTAAGGGCCCGACTTGACAGCACAGCCTAAAGTGCTTCCCCTCCTTATTAATATCCAGTTTGTCCTTGCTTCTCTTTTGGAAAGAGCCACATCTTTGCAAGGTTCCTCCAGAGGTATCTGAGACTTCTAGCTAATGTCTGTTACTTTTTCTCTTAATTCCACAGGAGATTGTTCTCCAGAGTTGTGGGCAGTACCTTCTTTTGCTCTTAGAAGGTGATGGAAATCTCTACTTCAAGCCTCTCCAGATAGGGAGCTCCTCTACACGAATGTACACCATTAAAAACTGCACAAGGCTACCCATGGTTTTCACATGGAAGATCCATCAGTCTGACAGTAAGAATCTGTCTGTCAGCCCCACTGAAGGGGTCCTCCAGCCCTATGAAGCCATGGTAAGTTCAAGTTCTACCAAAGTTATAGTTTGCTCTCTACAATACAACCTCAGCCTGTCTTTGAATGTCTGGATGTTCATTCCCAGAGTGAATCTTTGACACAGATGGAGGTGATGTGTCTGTAGAGAACTAAGTTAGCTATAATGGAGGAAGGGACTGTGCATTAAATGTAATAGTTGAGGTGTTTGGGTTTATCTCTGGACTGGAGTTCCTGTGAGCATTCTTCCCTCATGTTGATTGCAGGCTCAGGCATGGACTTTTACTCCTGACAAGGAGATCAAGTATGTGATGCGAGCTATGGTGTATGTGAGGTGGAAAAGCTCAGACCCTGTGTCTCCCAAAGATGTCCATTATGTCTTACGGGTCATTGGAGAAGGGGCCCTGGGCACACTCAGGGTAAGGAACAGGGGCCCACTGAGTAATAGTAGGGGGGACTAGGGTGGGATGGGGGTCTTGGACTTTCCCTTTTTTCAAAAACTGTACTGGAGGTAGCCAATACGGATTCACAGCAAAATTCCCAGACACTGTTTTCAGTGTAAATGACAGTACTCATTCTAGTGGCCTAATGGCAGCATATTGTAAGCGTCCTGCTGGTTCAAATCTGACCTTAACAAATTCTTTGGGATTGCTCTGTTTCAGACTAAACCAAGCCATTTGGCTCCTTGGGAATCATGGTTCTCTCTTTCTGTCTGTTCTCCTTCTCCATTTGTTTTGCTATTACTCTGATTTTTAAGTGTAGTGGACCTTTTGAAGTGGTATAGCCAGTACGCCTCCACCTGGCTTTCCTCCTCTTATTTGCAGGTCTGTGCAGACACTTTCATTTTTAGTCAGGTTTCTTAACAAACCAGAGGTAAAAGAAAAAAACAACTCATAAGTCATTGCCCCATGTCCATAATTTTGATTGATGGGTGATACTGTCTTTGAGGTACTTAGTCATTATAAATTGTATGTGAGTGCACAACTAGCCAAAAGAGAGGGGAACTCTTTAAGCCGTCACAAAAGGGTCAACAAATCTCTCAGCCTTGGCCCAAGTGAAGCTGGCCAGCTAATGGTGTCACAGCCCTGAGTATGCTACATCCTACCCAGCAAGCAGCCTAAAAAACAGTAGGAGAAAGCATTTGGAGGAGGGGCTGAGTCCCTTGCAGACCTGTTCCACATTTTATCATGCTCCAACTACCTGAAAGAAGTTTGTAGCAAAGTGAGTGTTGGTCCCTTCTCCTGAATAATAAGCAATAAGGCAAGAGTAAATGACTTTAAATTGCACCAGGGGAGATTTAGATTGGATAGTTGGTAAAATTTCTTCCGGAAAGGGGTTGTCACTCGTTGGAATGGGCTGCCCAATGAGGTGGTTGAGTCATCATTCCTGGAAGTATTTAAAAGACATGTAGATATAGTACTCAGGGACATGGTTTAGTGGTGGACTTGGCAGTGTGAGCTCAATGGTTGAACTCAGTGATCTTAGCAATCTTTTCTAACCTTAACAATTCTATCTCCCAGGGCATGCTGGGTTCTACACACAGCAGGCAGTCCTTTGGCCTGCACTGCACGTGCCAAGGGATCAGCGTGTGGTGAGATAAGTGGTGGCTACACTCAGCCACAATGCTTGACATGTTAAAGTGACCTCAGCATGGCGGGTTTGTATTCCAGGCACAAAAGGAGCATCTGAACCTTGGAAATGTTCTAGTTGGTGATGAAAAAAGCTGCAGCATTGTACTGCTAAACGATGGGATCTGTACTCTGAATTACATCCTCAGTGTGGAACAACTCATCACAGGGTCCCGTAACCCTGAGGAGGTCCGCAGAGATCCACTGGGTACTGTAAAGGAATTAGCATGGGAAGGGACCTTAGTTTTCCCCTCTTTTCCCCAAAATCAATCTAGAATTAACTTGGAGGTTGGACTGCTTGCTGACTGGCTTGTACTGACTCTCTCATACCTTAAGTTAAGTCTGCTCCTTTGCATAGGGAGTCACTTTTCTATCTTGCTGGAAAAAGCATAATCCAGAGTCTGACAATTGAAGTTAGACCGATCTGAACCTTGAAATAAGATACAATTTCCCAGCAGAGAAGGAAGTTAAATAAAGGACCTTACAAGAAGAAATGTTGGAGCTCAGC
Source organism: Cyanoderma ruficeps (assembly GCA_008694505.1). Taxonomy (NCBI): domain Eukaryota; kingdom Metazoa; phylum Chordata; class Aves; order Passeriformes; family Timaliidae; genus Cyanoderma; species Cyanoderma ruficeps. Next base: position 13,713,217 of record VZDJ01000594.1, on the reverse strand, counting down.
TCTTAGCTGCCTTTCTAGAGGACCTACCTCTGGATGGGAAGTTCCCTGTTCTTTGCTGACCAGACACAATCTGGCTACTCCCAATGAGCTGCCTATGGCTGTAGCCTGGGAATCCCAAATTCAACACCTGAAGCTAATCCTAACAGTTAGGCAAGGGGTGGCAATGGCTAGAGTGCAGGTAGACTTAGTGATCCGCGTGCCACAACGTGTGTGGTGTAAGAGACAGAAATGCCAAGAGCTCATACCACTTTTTGTATCCTACAGTTCTAGAGCTGGAACACTCCAAAGGAACAATCCCTGCAAGATCAAAAGCTTTTCTCCAAATAAAAGTAAGGCCAGCCCGTGGGCTGTGTTACACCTGGTCAATCAAATATGCTATTTGCACACACAGAGGTGAGATGGATGTTTTGAAATGTTCAGAGGTGGGGGGCAGTGTTTGTAAAAGAAGAGGCTAGCAAGACAAGGAGTTTTCAGCTTGGAAGGTGAAAAATGTAATGTCATATGAATGATAGTGAGGAGACAAGATATAAATAACTGTTTATGATTTTTCAGTGTGAAAACAAGGAGCACTTAATAAAATGATCAGGCTGTAGGCTTAAATCTAAAAAGGATTTTTTTTCACATAGTGCAAAACGAAATTGTGTAAATCCACTGTTGAAAAGGATCCATTCATAGTCTTTGGGTGATGTCGAAATGCAGAAGTCAAGGTACAACTAGTGGTCAGTGGTTTAGGGGTTTTGAGAAGCTGCCAAAGAAAAGACTATGTACAAGGCCCATTCTTTCTTCCTTTGTTTTTTGTAGGGTCTCTTTCCCTTTTGCTGCAGTCAAAATGACCCAGGCAGCAGCCCCTTAAGTGGTGCATGACTACTTTTTGGTGTTTCTTTCTCTCCCAAGATGCAGATCTTGCAAGCACAAAAAAGAGGCAGCAGCCCCTCTGCTGCATTGTAGCAAGAGGCGTCTACCCAACTTTGCGCATCACAGATGCTTGTACAACAGGGATTGCCAGCAGTATCAGCAAGTTGCACCTCTGGAAGCTCTTCTCCTTGGACACACTGAATGAATTCTTGGAGCGAGACCCAACTCCTGGCGAGCTCACCTACAAAGTTCCCACAAGGCACAGGTGAGATGAGGAAATGGCTCAGAGGATCTTTGGGTCCCTTGCATGAGCTGGACAGAGATGCTGTGGCTTATTGGCATATGTTGTAGCTCCCTGCTGTGTGGTACCCTTGTTATTCCATCCTAACTGCTGCAGGCAGTTGCTCACCTCCACTTTTCTGCTTAAGCTCCCATGAAAGGAGCCACAAAAACAGAGAATAATTTAATTGCAATAGACCTCCAAAAGTCTCTGGTCTAGCCCCTTGCTCAAAGCAGGGACATATAGGTCAGGTTGCCCAGGCCCTTATTCAGTTCAGTGCTGAATATCTCTGAGGGTGGAGAAACCACAGCTTGTCTGAGCTCCTGTTCAACCATTTCCATGGTAAAAACCTTTTTCTTAGTATCTCATCAGAATATCTTGTATTGCAATTTGTGCAGTTGCCATCCCTGAGCTCTTGCTTCATAAGGCTGAACAAATCCAGGTCTCTTTGTCAATTCTTGTAATCGTAGAATGGTTTGGATTGGAAGGGACCTTAAAGATCATCTAGTTCCAATCCTTCTGCCATGGGCAGGGGTGCCTTCCACTAGACCAAGTTGCTCAGAGCCCCATCCAGTCTGGCCAATGTGCTCCAGCTCTCAGCCATTTTAGTGGCCCTCCATTGGGCCTGTTGCAGTATGTCAGTGACCTCCTTATACTGGGAGCTAAAGACAGACTTCAGGCTAAGCAGAACTCTATTATGTCACTCACTCTCATTAGACACACAAAAAAGATTTTTAAAAGAAAATCAGGTCTGCCTTATGCCCAATATCCTTTCTCTCAAAAGGGCCAAGAACATAAGACAAGAATTATAAGGAAGACAGCCAGTGTAGAATGACCTTTCCTCTGTCATGCCCTGATGACCCTTCTTCCTGTTTCACTTTAATATCTTCTTTCTCTCCTGTGACCAGCACATGCTTGATCCCTCCCGTGTATACCCCTCTCCTGCTGGATTTTGACTTTGGGTCTGCCCCGATTGGCTCAGAGCCCACCATTGTGACACTTCTGCTGGAGAACAAGGGTGTGGTACCTGTGGACTGGTAAGCAGTGCTCACTAGAGCTCAGCCTTCTTTTGGGGGTCTGGAAGTGCTCAAAGGGCTGTGAGAAATTTGCAGATCAATAGGGTGGATTTTGTAGGTACAGCTGCAGCTGAGATCTCTTGGAGAGTCTGGGTGGAGAAGCAATCAGAGAGCTGCAGATCAGACCTGATGAAATGTGATGTGGCCACCAGCTGGGCTAAGCCCATTTGGGTTGAATGTGCTGACCATAACCCTGGGGAAGTTGCGTATCCTTGTTGATGACCAGCTGATTGGTTCCCTAGGGCCTTCTTGTTTCCTTCTGATCAGAAGATGGATGTGGAGCCCTGGGCAGAAGATGCTGACTTTACACCCCAGGAGCTGCACCAGATGAGAATTCAGGGTAACCAGCTCTTCAGAGTTTCCCCAAAGTCAGGAAGACTTCTTCCAAAGCAGGAGAAATCTGTTCAGCTCTCACACAGGTGATGACAAGTACCTGTTCTTCAGAGCTTCATGCTGTGTGCCAGAATAACACATGCCATCAGTCCCCTGAGTTTCCATGCCAGATTTTCCTTCCTTATCACATGTTCCTCAGCAGAGGCTGGGCAAGTAAAAAGTTCCTGAGCATGTCCAGTTTCTGGACCACACAGAGCTTGTCTTCATCAGGAGAATGTTTTAATGTCTTTTAACACTGCAGAGCAAAAGGCATTTAGTGTGACATGCTGGGCATGGGTCTGCCTTGACCTGAGAGTTGAGGAGATGAACAAGATGCCGCACTTCCTGTGCTTTTGATTATGTAGCAATATTCTTATTTTTGTCATCAGATAGAGCTCCTAGCCCTTGCATGCCTGTAGAAGGTATGAAGAAAGCTGAACACTTCCCCTTTCAAAGCAGACCATGTCTGAGAAGTACTGGCATTTTGTTGGCCTAGAAACTTGTGTCCTTAAATAGGTGTATGACTAAAATAAACATTGAATCACTCATTCCCACCCAAACACAACTGGGTTCCCCCCCCAGCCTCCCCGGGGCCCTTACGCAACAGTGACTCTTTAGCTGGGAAGTGAATTGTCTCTAATGTTCTGTGTGACTCTGACTCTATCATCCTGGGCACAAGGTTGATTTCTACTCTTTTCCTCTCTCTCCTTTTTCACTGTTAGACATGATTTCATTGGCACTGATCGCCTCCCTGTCCTGCTGAAGATTTCCCATGGCCATGAGATTCTGGTAAGATAGCAGGTGTCCCTTCCTTTCATTTGCAGAGCAACAGCCGGTAGGAACTGAATTAGGAGGTGTTTTCCCCAGAAGCTGCACAGTGTGCAGGAGGCTGTGGCCTTCCCCTGGAATTTGCACTAGCCAGGCAGTAACAGAGGGCCAAGCAGAGACATAAAAACAATGTTCTGACAAACTTGTGGTTCCAGCACAGAGTGATGAGGGCAGTGCACTGGCAGAATGGCCCTTAAATGTTGCGTCTGCTGACTTCTTCAGCAAGAGGACTATTATTTATTTTTTTATTAACCTTTGTATTTCATTAATGGTGTTGGTGCAGAATTGCTTCTTCATTCAAGACAACTCCAAGTCCAAAACAGCTTTCCCAGATTTTACAGTCCCTGCATGTTTTCCACAATCTGGTGTGACTCAGAGTCAGGATTCCTGTGCATGCTTCCCCTCATTTCATCTGCATCACTGTGAGTTGTTCCATGCAGTTCTTGGAGTTCAGATCTGTAGCCCATCCTGCTTCTCTCCTATGCAGCTTTCCTGAATCTCTCCATCTCATTTACCCTCCATACTCTTCAACACCCCCCCGGAATGAGCTTTTCTCCAGATATACAGCCTGCTGTGATGGTAGTTTGTGAATGCACAGCGTGGCAGAATATCTTCCAGCTCCAGGGTTACAGAGTCAGCTCCTTCCCCAAGCGCAGAAGATACTCCCTGAGTTCCTGGTTGGCTGCAGCCTTTGCCCACCCATTTATTTCTCCTACCAATGATAGAGGAGATTCTTACTCATTCTCCCTGCTTTGCTGCTTTCTAAAGCATCCCAGGGCTGATCTGTGGTGTGTTTTCCCTGAGCATCTCCTCAGGCTTGGAACTAATTTCTCTCTCTCGCCCTCTCTCAAACTGTCAGTTAGAGTCAGTCACCTTGTGCTCTGCCAGGCACCACTCATGCCCGGCTGAGCCTTCCTGTCTGTCTCTGAAGTTTGCTATGAGACCATTGTGTTCCCACATCTCTTTTATTTTTCTTTTCTTTCAGGACTGTTGTCAGCTGAAAATCCAACCCTTTGACCAAGCTGTTCAAACAGTGGCTTAACTGTGCCTTCCCTCAAAGCCCTTGGACAGGCTCCCTGTGCTCTGCCTGCCTGGCACAATCCTGAGATTGACTGTGAGCCTTTCACCAGCTGGCCAGTGAGGGAAGAGGCTTTGGAGCACCAGAGGCCTATAGGGCATACATCCTCTCTTGCCATATAGCCAGTGGCTTTGCTGGCTACCAGAGGCCACCACCCTCCCTCATGCTGTCACTGCAGAAGGGGCTAGAAAAGCATGGTATGCCCTTGGGATGAAAACATCTCTTGGTGCCTTTGAGCTCCAGCAATAGGAGCTGTAGAAGCCAGTCCAGAGACATGGAGCAGTGCAGGTGGTTGCAACGTGCAGAGATACAGTGCCATTACTGACTGCTGATATCAGAAAGTAGGAGTGGGGGATGCTTCTTCTGCAAAGAGGGCAGCTGAGGGGCTGAACGCATTGTGCCTATCTTCCTTGGTCACGGCACGAAGTGCACAGAGTTTCCAGCTCCTGTGGCAGAAACTGCCCTAAGTGTGCTTACATTCCAGAGCTGAGCAAATCCTCACCTGTGATTCTGGTGAAATATGCAGAACATATGCTAACCCTAAGGGAAGCAAATGCTGTAATGTCACCCCAAAAGTTAAGCTTTGGAAATTTCAGAAAGCAACAAACAGTGGAGGAGACCATTGGGCTGGGGCATTGCTTGCTTACTCTGTCAAATTCCAAATTATTTGGCTTCAGAGCCATGTGGTTAGCTACCTGCAAGCCAATGCCTGTTTTTCCTTTGGGTTTAAATTCACTTCTGTGATGACTCTATCTACGTGGATAGATTTTGACCTCCTGCTCCTCTGTTTCCCCAGCTTAATTTTCAGGAGAAGCTTCTCTGTTATTCCTTCCCCATTCAGTGGCCAATTTTTAGTCCTCCGATGATTTATAGGTACTCTGAAGGACCCAAACTGATTTCCCATTGGCAATTTTTTCTGGTTGTAGGAGACATCTGTAGAACTTATGTGTTACTCAATTCCTTGTGCATCAAGGAAACAAAGCCTCCCACTGCCTAATGCTTTCACAGATTGTCCTTTGCCTCTTCACCTGTAAGCTCTGAGATCATTTGGCCAGGCAGAATTTGCAGCCCCCAACAGTTGTAGTAGGAAAAGCCCAGCCAGCTGCATGTGTTGCAGGCTGAGGTAGGCTGGTTCACAGAACTCCCTGGAGACAAGGGCTGGATCCCAAGGAGGATCCCTGAGCACACAGGTTTCATAAACTGCGAGTGTTTGCGCTTCATAGCTGCAAGTTAGGTATTGTGAGATGTTATCACCTGCAACCTGTTCTCCAGGCAGCTCTCCTCCCTGGGGAATCTGGCATCCCCTTGCATCCCTCTTATGCTCTTAAGTCTTCGCTGTGGGATGAAGTCTATGCACTCTAGAAGGAGAATTGATTGGAGCAGGTCTTCACTTTTTCTCCATTTGTCTCTCTTTAACTGATAATCCTCTAAATGTCATATCCTGTGTCAAATGGAAACTGATGACAGTTTTTCCTGAGCAGTTCTGATCTGTTGGAATGCAAAGTAGCTTTTTGACTGAAGCTATATAAGTGGGTGTTTCACTCCCAAAGCTCGGGTAGGTTCCTATCCCCTTTTCACTTGAAGTTTGAAGGCAAAGCTTTTGTCTTTCTCCTACTTTCACTTCATCTGGCAAGCTGTGATTCTCAGGAGGCTGAATACTCATGTAGTGCTTTGAAAGGATCCCATGTGGGACCTTGCTAACTTTGTATTTTTAGTTCTTTCTCCCTCCTCACTTTGCTTATAGATCTGAACTGGAATGGGTTTTTTAAAAGGAGTTGTCATTCTCTGGTCTTTTTTAAGCAGCTGATACAGTATCTCCTGCAGGTGTCTATCTTTGCAAATACTCTGTCTTTTACACACCTATTTGAAAAATAGCCATGTTTCAGGCTTAACTTACTGTGCATTGCAGCGACTTGGCTCCCATTGGGCCATGCAGAGACATTACTAGGTGACTGCTTTGCAGCCTCTACTCCAAAGCAGACAGCTCAGGGGTACTTTGGGGTGATCCTGCAGAAAACAGTCCGTGCATCTTCAGCCTGATTGTGGTTTTCTCAAAATGCAGGAGCCTGTGTCAATGCAAAACCCTTTCTATGAAATAGGTCTGTAAATCTTTCCACTTTCTTGGAGTGCCTGGCGGCTGCTTTGCCAACAAAATACTTTTGATCACCACTTGATCACTTAAAGTTCAGCTGGGATCTTCTTGCATTTGGCCTTGGTTCTAGCTTTTGGACTGCTGGACACGTTCTTGGAGCACTCCAGAGGACATCCAGATGGTTTTTTCCAAGAGGAGGCCATTACTTACCTAAATCCTGTCTTTCCAAAGTATTTGGCTGTGACAGCTGCACACTCTTCCATGTACAGTCCAGAAACTTGCATTCATGGAGAATTTCCACCATACACTTGCACAGAGAAGCACTGATGCTGATGCCTGGCATAGTAGAGAGAAAAGTACAGTCTTTCTGATACAAGAAGAGAACCTTTCAGAGAAAATATGGAGTAGGTTCTCCATCTCCTTGATTTTTTTCTTAGGACACGCTATCCTGGTATTACCAATTTAAGTTTGTAACTGTGTGGCCTTCAGCTTGCAAAGTACTTCAGAGTCCTTGTACAGTTGTTAGTGATGGGACCAAAGCCCTGTGAGAAAGTGACTGCATTTCTTTCCACTGTAGCTGACCTTCATCAGTGTGACAGTGGAACACGACCAGCGGTATGTTCACTTTGCATCCACTAAGCACGTCTTCGCACCCACTGCTGTTGGAGGCTCCCACCCCCCCACACAGGTGAGCATCTTGGAGCCAAACCCAGCAGAAAGTGTAAGGAAGGAGCTAGTACTACTGCATCCCAAGGACAGGCGGTGTCTGAGGCAATTCTCAGAAAATGGATTGGCCTCCATAGGAAAGCATCACAGGAGAACTTTGAGGATAGTTCTAGGCAGAGTTTAAAAATAGCTGCTGGGATGACAGCAAGGAAAGTACTTCTCACCATCTCCAGTTTGACAAGATTTGGTGTTCACTCTAATCAGAATGCTTATGAGGCATGTTGGGCTGTTCACTTATTCTCTTGCATTGGATCTGAGTGAAAACTTGCCTAGCTGCTCCAAGTATTCTGGAAATAAATCCTAATTAGTTTTTTAGTAAATTAATTTTACTTCCTTAAACACTTATTAAGCAAAAAGGCAGCTTTGATTCTGTTCTGCCTAATTTGCTTGGGAAATGAACAAGTCTGAATTGAATTAAGAGCACTTTAATACAAGTGTTTCTGCATTTTAAGTAATCTGCTTTACAGTGATCCCTTTAGCTAATCTGTCTTAATTTTCCCCTAGTGTGAATTGGCAAGACACCATTAGGAGAGGCACTTTGGTTATCAATGTATATGCGTGGTGATAAACCTTCAGCATAGCTGCCTATCAGAGCCTCAGTGTTAAATCCTGACACTATGAGGGCTCCTCATTCTTAGGAGATAAGCTGATTAATTAAATATTAATGCTTATCAGTGTCCTCTGGGGAAGTGTTAACTGGTTTGACTTGTACCTGGTATTATAAGCACTGCTCTTTCTGACTCCCTTCAGATTTATAAACTCTACAACGGTGGCTCTATGCCCGTGACATTTGAGGTTCAGCTGGACAACATTGTGAAGATACAGGAGAAGAATTTTCATCATCCTGTGTTTGTCTGTCTAACTCCTAAAGGAGAAATTCCCCCTGGTGAAACAGGCCACATTGAATGGATCTTCTCACCACTGGAAGCTAAAACATACATGGTAAGAGCCTCCTCATGACTGAAAGAAACAGATTATGTTGCTGACCTAAAATTCTTTAAGTTTCTTACTTATGGTTGGTCCATGTAATGCTACAGCTGAATTGAGCTCTATGCCTCCAGGAAGCAAAGAGTCTTGAGAGCAAATGAGTGGCTGGTCTGGTCTGGAAATGGAGCAGATAAATTTGTCTCATAAGTTTTTTCTTCGCAAGAAAAGATATCTTCCACAACCAGAGTCATCCCAGTATATATTTTTCAAGGATCAAACAGTAATTGGGGATATCAATTCAGATATCCTGTTCAGATTTGTGGTTCATTGGTGACTTCCAAAAATTTCCACCAAAGAGACTGAACTCCGTGTCTTCTATCATTGCTGTGTATGATGCTGCAAACCTCTGAAAAGAGCCTTCCCAAAGACCTCTGTCCTGGCCTGCAGCAGGCAGGCAAGGACAGAGCTGTAGCACTACTTGCTGCTTCAGTCTGTGGTGAATGCAAGAATAAATAAATAAATTTAATTTTAAAACTACAACCTTTGCTCCAAGAGGGAATCTCTGTCCATCTCATACTGTAACTGGCTAATTGACTACTTAACCAGCTTTCCTGGGCTAGCAGGAAAGGCCAAGGCCTGAAACAGCAGAAGAGACTGGATTTGTCTTTATCCATGCATGGGGTGTATTTAGACCAGTCCATTAGCAAGTATGCTAGCTTATTGCACATCTCTCCCAAATATGACTCTGGACTTAAAATTTTTATCTTGTCTGAGGCAGGTTGATGTTGTCATCCACATCCTGGAGGGTGAGTCAACCCAGATTACTTTCCAGGGAGTAGGCTACAATCCGAATATTGTAGGAGAAGCTGCCACATCCAGCCAATCTCTTTCTTCTGCAGCCATTCCAGGTTCTGCCAAGCTAACTGTTCCTGGGCAGGTAAGTCCGAGTGTGGGACATGAGCAATATGATCAGTCCAGAAATGTGTAAGTTGAGAGAGACTGAAATATACAAGTGACCCCATCTTGCAGTAGTCTGTGTTGCAGGAGAGTTCATTTGCCACGAGATAGAACAAGATATTTTCCTTCCAGGAGGTGAACTAGAGCTTAACTCATGGAAGCTGAAAGCTGTCTTCCTTCCAGCTTATCACTTCCATAGCCATTAGAAGAAAAACGGGTTTGGCTTTGTTCGTGTACTGAATTTTTTCTTAGAAGTTATCTCCCATCACAGCTGCCTTTCTTCTGTGCAGCTACACCTTTTTCTTTGCTAAATCATTCTCAAAAAGACCATTACTGCCATACTCTGTCAGGGCTTGGCTGCCACCCTTTCCCAGCCCAACTCAGGTGATTCATAACCTGAATGCTGACTGAAGGGTCACCTATTCAGGCACGTGCAGAGGAATGCACTTGCTTGACCTGCTGCTGGCTCAGCAGGAGCTGCCTGGCCTGGCTGGAGCTGACCTGCCAGCTTGGACAATCTGTTGTTAAACTCACCCCCAGATCCAAGCACAGTGAATAAGCATCACACAGCAGCAGCAGAGGCTTTCTCCTGGCAGGTAAAGGATTCAACTTGTGTGACATTAGCTTGCCTTCCTCAGAGCCAGCCACAGCTCCACAAGCTCTTTCGCTTCTAGCTGGGCCATTATATTCCTGAGAACAGCAAAGAGAAGATGGTTGAAAACTGCCTCAGTCTGACAATGAAGATGGCATTCTGCAAGGCTCTGTTGTCTAAAATTCAGTTTCTTTCTCTAATGATTACTGTACTTAATTAGAGATTGCATTGTGCCTGGAGAATGGGACAGACTAGTAGCATACTAATCGCAAGGTGTATTAGGGATCAATTTCCCAAAACTCACAATCAGGTTGATAGGGATTTTGCACAAGCACACACCTCATGTTTCTCAGCTGAATTAGGAGAAGGCCTGGACTGCAAGTGGTGCAGAGAGAATTCAGTGTGTTACTGGTCCTCTGTGCTCCTGAGATCCTCTCCTGTCCAACACCAATGTTATGTCTTATTCATTGCTAACTCAGTCCTACTGCAGCACAGCTAACCTTTTGAGGTCACTGTAACCAGTGCAAAATTGAGAGAATTGTTACACTCCCTCAAGTTGTTATAGTAAAGATATCTGGTTAATATTATTTGGAGCTGCTGGACAGCTTAGAGATGATTGTATGACTCCCCTTCCCCAATGGCTAGGTCCCATCTTCCTTCCCTGCTGTTCCTTCTGGTTTCTCCTTGCTTCCTGCAGGCAGCCACCTTGTCCCATCACAGGATTTGCCTTGGAAATATCCCAGACTGCACCAAAGCTGGTCGACTTGTCTTTCTCAACAACATCTCGAAGACCAAGGCAGTGGTGTTTACCTGGCAGATAAGCTCCTATAAAGAAAAGGTGAATCCTCTGTGATCTACAGCCTTCCTGCCCATCTCTATTGTGCCATGAAAGGACCTCAGAGCTCCATTTTCAACAGGACACTCAGTTCTAGGGAATTGGCTTTCTACTAGATGATGAAAGAAAAAGTGAAGGCAAGGGTTAGGATGGGGAACAGCAGGAATTCAGAAGGGAAACCTGAAGATTTTGGTGAGGCTATATGAAGCTGGAACTACAAAACACGATAAACTTCAGGACTCTGTCCACCAGCAAAGGCCATGCTTGTTCTTAGACTATATCAACTGCATCTCTCTCATGCCACATACCTCTGAGAAGGAGAGATGTGTTCCCTGCAAAGGGAAAGCACACAGGAAGGTCCCAGGACAGTGAAATAGCTCCACTGGGTTTTTTTTGGTTTTGTTTTTTTTTTTTTTAATTTTGTTCTCCTCCCTCCCTCCCCAGGTTTTGGAGATTGCTCCAGAGTCGGGGGTTGCACAGCCTGGAGAGAGTATCCCCTGCTTCATCACACTGCAACCTACAGGGAACCCCTCCTTCTGCAGAATAAATCTGGTGTGTGAGGTGAGACCCAAGAGGTAGCTGTGTAGTACCATGACCTGGGCATGTTATTGTGGTTCCCAAATGGCTGACCCCAGCTGTCAGCTGCCTGCTGCTTCCAGCTGAAGGAATCCTTCTTTGATACACCTTTCTTATTCCTGACGACACTTAGCTTCATCCTTCCTGATGCTTTATGCATCTTGCTGTCTGTGTGGTTTATTAGGTGAAGTATAATTGTGCAATGTATAGCTTTGTGAGGGGAACCCAGCTGCTAGAAGTGATGGTTTGAATGGGAATGGCTCTCAGTGGATGCCAAAGACTTGATATCTGTAAAAAACGAGTCTCTCTGCTTTAATATTATTGGGGGCACAGACCAACAGTAGTGTCCCCCTTGACACTTTCCAGGTTTTCTTTGGCAAGAGAGTATATCTTCTCTGTCTGAGTCTTAAAATATCACTGTTTTTTCCTCTTTCTGTCACTGGAATACATGGAAAACAAGTGGGTTTCTTTCTGGGACCTCCTGAAGGGGAGAAAGCGGCATGGACTTGAGCCAGAGACTATTATTTGCAACTCTTTTCTAGCCCTGCTCCCTTCAGTTACGGTTTGTTTTGTAGGTGCACATCCAGGACTCCCTGGCTCAATATGAGAGGGACTTGGATGAGTGGGAAAAGGAGAAGGAACGGCAAGCTGTGGAATTCACCATCACAGAGAAGGATCTTGGGAGTAAGAAGAAGCCAACGTCACCTTCAGTGGTAAGTGCTCTCAGAAACTTGCACCAGCTTAGTTAGCTTGGCTCAAGAAACAGCAGCCAGTGTTAACAAGAAACATTCCTTAGGAAAACCTAGGCAAGTTGTTAAGAGGACACGAGGCTCTGATCTGTTAAAGACCTCAAAGCTGATCTGTGGTTAGTGGAAAATTAGATCTTGTTTTCCAGCCAAGAATCATCTTACAAACTCTGAAATTGCTAGTGACCATCTGAAATTTGGAAGTGCATGAGAAGCCTTTGGAAAAACAAAGCCAGTGGCTCTGAAAACCAGTGGTTGGATGTTTAACCATGAATAAACACTGGAGAGAAATGTGTAGCTTGCAGTAAGAATGTGGTCTGAGTGAAGATTGGAGGATGAGATCATTGACTTTCAGCTGGCACAAAGTTGAAAAAAAATCCCAAGGTCTTGTTCTGCTCCATGTCTTCCCCACATGCTAATTCTTCTTCCGTTTTTTTTTTTAAATTTATTTTATTTTTCAGAGGTTATCAGATTCTGCTGGAACAGAAAATCCTCCTGAATCCTCAGCTGTGTTCAGGAAATACAAGGTAAGTCAGGCCTGTCTCACTCATGGTAGAATCAAACTGACTGCTTTAGAAAAGAGGCAGATGCTGGATATCACAGTGTGGGAGTCTGGACAGAGAGCACAGCAGGATTTGCAGCTTCAAGGCTTTGGGAGACAGACTGTTTGGAGGAGCCAGAAGAATCAGACTGTCTGGCTGGGTTCTCTGGCCAGTAACTTTCCAGCTGAGGTGAATGGGAACTGAAATTGGCATCAAACATGCTCCCATGACTAGAGAAAGGGGAAAAGGTTTCAAATAAGCAGAAAAGATGCACACAGACAGGGCAATCTGTACCTGTACTGGTTTTATTCTGGGGTCCCAATGGAATGTGTGCCACAGCAGAAAGCAGCAGGATCCTGGCAGGACATGATGCAGACTTTGTCCTCACTTGAAGAAGAGCTGTGCTCTTCCTCAGGAGAAGCTTCAGGCAGGAACTGACTTTGTTTAAATACACAGAAATCTTTAAAGTTCAATTTGCCCTGGTTCATCAGTTTCCACTCAAGTGCACAATTGTATGCACTGCTGTAAGACAGCTTTGCCAGCAGTGGTGGGAAGGTGTGAAACAAGGTCCCAGTGAGTGCTCTGCAGAATTACCTGGGCCCAAAGGAAGACCCAGCAGTGCCTATAGCCATCAGCAAAACATGCTGTGGGAATGACAGGGCTCAAAGCTAACCCAAGATGTGGAAATGTTTAGGGGAGCTGAGGGGAGGCTGGGCCTGAGAGGATTGAGGCAACAAGGAGATGCAGCTTGTTATCTCAGGAATGCCACCACAATGAGGCTGCAGCAGTGCTCCTGAGACCCCATGGAGTGCCTTTGCATGCCCTGCACTGTTCTGTGTGAAGGAATCAGCTCAGGGCAGCTCTAGCTTGGACTGTTTGCCCTGTGCTGTTTGGTGTGATCAGTGATGCAGGTCAAGGCATGGATAAGCATAAGGATGGCTGCAAAAAGGTAAAAACAATTTCATTTAGTCCTCTAGGGTTTTAACCTCCAGTGATAATTTGGAGCCTGCTGTCTGTGTCAGGAGCGGTGAAGGCCCCTAGCCTCATTCCCAGAGGCAGGACAGTCATGTCTTAAAGATTATTAAATTCTTGCAATGCCTGAGGACTTCTCCAGATCTCAGTGGTGCCCTTCTGGCCCAGGCATCCTGGCTACTGCTCTAAGAAACTTCCCCCAACCTGGCTGCTGGTAGTGGAACTCCAAGTTGGCCCATGTAGTGTGGCTAGAGTCAGTTCCTGGATTCTCTTCAGATTTGGGGGAGGACAGTTTCCCCATACATTCCATCCATGTACATCACTTCTCCGGTGTGCTTGCAAGAGCTTCCACGGTGATGGATTGGAGAATAACAGGCCCATGTACCTTAGGGAGACCCTGAAGCCCTGTTGACACTTGGAGCTGGCACACTGGGCAGTGAGAAGGGAACAGACCTGATTTCTGCTATGGCTGCTCAGGCCTGTTATCAGTACTGTGGTGCTAAGATCATCTTGACACCCAGGATCTGGTAGCTCTGCTTGCTGGGCTTTCAGTTCTCATGCCTGTGGTCAAACCTACACCAGCCTACTTGTGGCCAAAGGACCAACTATATGCCTGCCATTTCTTTCTCTCCAACAGACATTACCCCCTATTAAAAGCCACCCAACGCCCAGTCAGCCACCTGGACACATTAAGAGGGGGCTGCTGTTGGACAAAGACACCAGCCAGGTGTGGGTCAAACCAGAGCCTCCCACGCCCTTGCTCTTACACCTTGATGTGTCAGCCAGGTCCTATGCTATTGAGGAATTTCTCAGCAACTTCACCTCGGATTTTCCCAGATACTTCTTGTCCCGGTAAGAGATAGAGTTTTTTGGATTGGCAGCTTCATCTGACCCAAGGCTGCCCATGCTCTGATATGCACTGAACTTGGTGCTCTGCTCTGCTCCTCTCTAGTGCCTCAGAATTAGGTAAGAGGTTGTCTTGCTTTCCCCAGCATTAGCTGACATGACCCATTTCTCCCCCCACCTCAACTGTCAGAGCTCAGTGTTCCTCTCTTATGACAGTGTCCCTGCTCCTGTCACAAATATGAGAGCTCCCATCCCTCCCCTGCTTGCCTGCACTGCTTGCCTGACATGCTTGTGCAGGGCCAGGAGGGTGCTGGTCTTTGAGAGTTTGGTTGTGTAGTGCTGCCATTGATGGAACAACTCTTCCTTTCCCAGCCCTTTCAGCTTCCAGCCCTCAGAGAGCAAATTTGTGGATGGAAGTAGGCACAGAAACAGGACGGACATGGAGCCTGAATGGCTGTCCCTGGCTGCTGCTTCTAAAGAGGAGCTGGAGGTGGTGACTGACGTACTTACAGGTGTCATCAGGTGCGTGTCCCTTCACCCTCACCTGGTTTGGAGCCCCTGTCCTCCAGAGAATGTGTGCAGCATGGCCAGCCCTCTGCTAATCCTAGAGGAATCTGTCCACTCTTGTTGCCAGAATGGGGGATCCACCTGCCAAAGGCTGTTTTGGGGACTATGAGCTTGGATCCTGGAGGGACAGCCAAGGCAGGGGCTTCTTCTCCAGCCAGGGGCTGAGCCTATCTTTTCAGAGTTCCCAGGAAGCAAGGAACTCTACCTGCTGTGATCTTGGAAGCAGGCTGTATTGGGGTACACCTGCTCCGTTTGTGAGCTGCACAAATGTAAAGAGCCAGCACTGGGGAAACAGAGGTAGTTTCACTGGCTCAAGCCCTCTTGCTGCTTCCTTTAGGCCCAGAAAGCAAGAAGGTACAGACTAAACGCTGACATCAGTCAGTGGTTTCCTCTGATTTGTGGTATCTTGTAATAATCCTCTGGGTCTGGGAGTGCTGATTTGCTGGAACTTATCCTTTATTTTTCCTCTTCCTAGAAGCCTCTTGGAGAATGGCCAGTTCCAGAAGTCAGTGATAAAAATCCAAGATGAGCCTATTCCGTATTTCTCCCAGATCCAGTCTGCAAAATCAGCAGAGCTCCAGGACAGTACACAGGGCTCCACAATCCCCTCCAGAGCCTCTGTTTCAACAGATCTTGACCTTGAGAAGGATGGAGAGAGGAAAAAAATGAGTCAGGAAACCTCTCCCAGTAATTTGCAGAAGTCTTGCGAGACTTTTCACCATAACCATTTAAGGGAAAAGGAGATAATAAATAGGTGAGGAAGAGCTCACACATAAAAACCAAGAGCCACACAGTCAAGAGAGCCATGGCAGTACACTGCCTGGCCAGAAATCCATTTCTCCTTCAGCCCTGCAGAATTTCTACAGGTGTGTTCTGTGTTGTCTGGGTGAAAGTCGATGCTAGCCCATCTAGTCACCCTCTCCCAAATGTGGTTTGTGGGGAGAGGTTTACTATGTCTGGGGTTGAGCCATGGGCAGTGCCAGGATGCTGGCAGTGAATGAAATCTGCTTTGCTCTCAGGCAGTCCAGGCCATATTAGTCATTAGGGTGCAGTATGTGCTTATCTTACCTTTTATTTTCACTGCAGTATTCACCACCTTGCAATTGCTTTGGCTGCTTCCTTGTACACTGCTACAAGCTACAAGCATTATTCACTAATAGCAGCTACAGCACAGCTTGGAGGAAGAAACCAGTAAAATATAGTCACACAGCTCTGTCTAAGGTCAGGGCCTGACACCAGCTGGTGACAGTTCTGGGACAAGGGTCAGCAAGCCATTACTCAAGTCTTTGGTTCATTGGTCTCAGTGTGTAGGAAACAGTGTGTGCTCCACTGCTGTGCCTGATGATTCCTGGCAGGAGTCACAGCAAACAGCCTGTGTTATCTGCTTTCTGATAGCTGTCCTCTGCTGTACTTCTGTCCTTCTAGGCAGCCAGCTGTTGGGAACCTTGTGGAGCTGGTGCTGGAAAACACACTGCAGAATATCCTGATCGAAGCCAGCCGTGGGGAGGTGGTGCTGACCGCCCAGCCCAGGGTCATCGCTTTACCGCCCCAGCCCTCCCGAAGGTAGCAGAGTGTATCTGTGCTCTGGTGGGGGACAGGATCTGTCCTTAACATGCCAGGCTGAAGCACAACCCATTTTCTAAACCATGTGGGCTACCTGAATCCCTGCCTATTGGTGCCAAGGCTGCCTGTGCAAAATGAAGAATCCACTCCCAAAGTCTCTGCCCTCTCTTGGCTTCTCCTGAACCACAGAGCAGAGGTGGTAACAGTACAGCCTTTCTGTGGGCCTCAGACCCTCATGCAGCTCTGGGGCAGGGCTCTATGGGTGAACAGCTGGCCTGAGGCCCTGGAGAGCCTAGCACAAGTATGATCCTTTGGGAAAAGGGTCAAGAAGCAGGCAGCACAGCCTCTGACAGCAGAAAGGGGGCAAAGTTTTCATAGTCCACTGTGGTGTGGGATCTAGTTAGGTTGAGGGAATGGCCACTGGTAGGGAAGGTAGATTTGGATCTGAGTGGAAAGCATAAGGGTGGGCAGAAGTATCTAGCATCTAGCTTGGGCAGAAGTGCAGAGAGATGGGATTGAGGGTTAATGGAAGAGGGTTGTTGGATGTAGATGCCATCTGCAGAGCTGCCATCTCTTCTTCAGAATCACCAACGCAGCGCCCCCGTCCTTCAGAGTGTAGCTGCTGGGTACTGTGCTGCTTAAGCTCTTCAAGCACATCAGCTGTCACCATTCTTCATCCCTGTGATGTCCAGAGCAACTCGGACCCTTCCACACCATGACCTTAGCTCAGCATGCTGGCTTTTTCTGAGGAGGTATGTCCTGATTATGTTCTCAGCACCAATTTGAGACAAGTCCACAGCAGAGTTCATGAGATCTCTCCTTTCTGTGGCTGGCCACATCATCGGAGAAGAATTCTATGCTACAGGGAGCACATGGACAACCACTGTGGCAATTCTCACTACCCTTAGTCTGTACCAGCTGAGAGGAGTGTAATCTGCTTTGAAATGTAGCTGAGGAAGGACTGACATCTGTGCAACGAGGTGATGACATCAGTAGGATGTAGGTAGTGAGTCCTCCTCCCCTCCTTGCTCCAGTGGCAGCTGCAGGTTCCCCTTACAGTGACCAGCCTGAGGGGCAGCTGCAGCACCTTCAGCAACCCAATAAAAGCAACTTCACCTTCAGACACTGGCACCGTGTGTAACATACGTAATTCATGCGTCTGGGTGTGTGAGCCCTGTACAAGGTCTTTCCTTTTCAAATTGCAAGGCTGTCACCTAGGGAAGGGGATGTCTGAGCCTTGGCTTAGCCCGAGGGGTCCGTCAGGCTGCAAGAGGTGTCACAATGAAGGAGCCCGTTTGTCACAGCCGGGAGGTGGCGGTGTGAGTTGTGAGAAATCCCAGTGGCCAGCACAGAACAGGCTGGTGCTGGGTTCCAGCTGCTGCTCCCAGGCAGGAGCTGCAGGATGGCTGTGCCAGGCAGTACGGCTGCGTTTGCAGCATCTCCCCTGTTCTGCCCTACTACTATGGACTCTGCAACATGGGGCTCATGCAGCCATCCAGCTCTGGTGAGGATGCAGCTTTGGTGTCCCCCTCCAAACCCTCATGCCTGGTTTCCCAGTGCCAGGACCCAGCCAAGACCAGAGCTGCATCTTCTTCCTTCACATCCTAAGAGAAGTCTGTGCAAAAGGTGCTGTGGAGGGCTTTTGCCCTTCTCGGCAGAGGGCTGCTGCTGCTGCTGCTACCCTGCTGTGCCTGGGGTAGTGTGGCTCACCCAGCTTCACCCCAGAACTCCTCTCTGTGCAGGAGCCCTGCATGTGTAGCCATTACTGAGCCCCAGGGCTGAGCTGTTCCTGTTGTCAGAGATACAGTAGAGGCACTGCCAGCTCCTGAACTCAGCCTGAGTGCCTTGGGCCGTCACATGGGTCCTGGATCCTTCTCATGAGAAATGCAAGCCTTCCCTTCCCTTCCCTTCCCTGTACTCTGTGTGCCAGGTCTCCTGCATCACAGCAGGCTTTCTGTTCCTCTGGGCTTTGGCTAGTGCTGAACAGGTAATGCAGAACCACTTCCTTTCTCCACAGCTCAAGGCAGCAGCAGGGCCTGGCTGTTCAGTCCACTTGAGCTGGCTCTTCTTGGTCCAGGCTCCTCGCTAGGATTTGCTCACTGCTAACAAAGATGCTCTGTAGTCCTGCAACAAAATTCCCAAGTGGATAGCAAAGGCAGGGGCAGAAACCTAACTATTGCCCTAAAGCGGGTTTAATCCAGCTACCCAAGGGCAGCGTGGAGCAGTGAAGACACAGTCAGTCAGTTTGTCCATCC
This sequence comes from Cyanoderma ruficeps, assembly GCA_008694505.1. Lineage (NCBI taxonomy): Eukaryota > Metazoa > Chordata > Aves > Passeriformes > Timaliidae > Cyanoderma > Cyanoderma ruficeps. The sequence continues at coordinate 13,694,532 of VZDJ01000594.1, read as the reverse complement.
TCAGACCAGCTGTGTGATCTAATGCTCTTTAGGTTGCATCACTGAAGGTGCACCATTGCATCCAGTACCTGGAGAAGTTAACATGGGAAGTGCTGTGTTAGTCTGGTGTAACACCCAAAAACAAATGGAGAGAGCCCAAGTGCCATCAAATGTGCAGGGAATATTTTTTTGCCATTAAAGTTCCTATTCTCCCCACTCCTCTGTTCTCACAGCCTGGACCTGGAGAACACACAGCTCACACTGTACTTGCCTGTTGGAGCTCTATTAGAGGGAAATTCACTTGTTTGATAAGCATTACTCTAGTAGGAGAGATCTCGAAGGTGATGCCTTAAACAACAGGTGAGTCAGGGAAACAGATTTGAAAGCTATTTACACCTGTGAGAGAGAAAGTTTTCAGCTCTCAGCTCTTCTTAGGGAATCTGAGATGGTGGTGTGTCACCTCTGTTGTAGGTCTTCTCTGATACCTGACAACCAGAACGGCTCTGAGTGCACTAAGCAAAGAGAGTAGCAGCTGTCACACACTTTTCTTCTTTTATCCTCACCCTAAAATATAAATACACCAGGGGCAGCCTCTTTCCCAGGTTGGAGAAATTCCCAATTCCTCTTCTCAGACTGGGAACTAGATCCTGACTCTGGTTTTGGAAAACACTTTAATGTGTGACCAAGCCACATCACTGTCCTGTTAGCAAAGAGAGACAGCAGCACTCGCAGGTAGTGCTGGGGGTGAGCTCTGCATAGTGTGGAGCCTACAGTGTGGATGTTCTCACCCGGGGGCTTCTCTCTCACTTGGATCTTTGAGGCAATGGGGAGGGGAGGTGCAGAGGTGGCAGGGAGGGACTTTCCCTTTGCAAGAGGTTTTGTTGATACCCACTGCTAAGGTCAATGAACTTGTGGGACTACAGTAGGCCCAGACTCAGCCCAGCTCAGCTCCCAAAAGAGGGAAGTCCTGTTTCTGCTAATGACTTTTGGGTCTCAGGCAGGAGGAAGTTTGAGCTTGTTGTACTGTCTCCCAGGGCTGGATTTGGCCCCTGCCCAACAGAGCTACGTTTCCTATGAACATCCTGCTTCTTCCCGCTGGTGTTGTTAGGGTGGTGCAATGGGGGATGTTCCCACGGGACTGGAGTTAGTAGCCAGGCCAGGCTCCCGGCAGGTATATGGCCAGCTCGCCAATGGCTGAGCATGAGCTTGGCAGGTTAATGGGACTCCCCCTTTCCTTGTGTGAAATATCGGGAGCACTTAGTCATCAGGCAGTTAATGCAACACACAACAGGCACTTTCTTCTTGGCTGTTACTCCTGGCTCCCAGGGAGGGATGAAATGGCCTTGGGGCAGGTGGGCAACAGAAGCTATCCTGAATCCCATTAAAACATTTAACACCTGCTGAATCGTGCCATTGTGTGGGAGATAAAGGGAAGGGAACAAAGCTGCTCTTGGGCTTCCCTGACAGGTTGTCTGCTAGGCTTTGCTGTCCCATTGCAGCTGGGGAGCCTGATTCTCCTGCAAAGCCCCACTTGGCAGACCTCTGTCTCAGTGTGGGGAAGGCAGCAGTGTTAGGGGACAAGGAATCAACCATTCCCTGTTTGGAATCAGCCCCTTCTCCCTCTGTACAGTGTTGGAGGTAGGAACCTGGAAATGTCTTGCCCTGACCAGCTTGCAGTGTGAAAAGCAAAATCATGAGGATGATCCTTCCAAAAGCCTTAGCTGAGCTGGACAGATCCTTGGCCTCCCATCAGAGATACTGGGCTTTGCTGGCTCAGCTGTGTCACTTTGGTGTTTGGGAGTGGGGACCATGCTCAGGCCAGGCAGGGCACCATGCTGGCTCTTGATGGACAAAAGAGGCGTTCTGATGTGAGGTAGCCCTCAGTGAGGCAGCACAAGCCCTTGGCAGCTGCCAGAGGAGGCTGAGGCTGCCTTGCCAAGGCCAGCCCTACTAAGAGCTCGGTCCCGGTGCTGCCCACCTGCCTGACAGGGAAGGGCACAAGCTGGTAGATGCTACCCCAGAGATGCCAGAACAAGTGGAAGACGTTCCCCAAGGTAGCAGTGCCGGGCACTCTGGAAGCTCAAGGGACCTGCTTTTCTCCTTTTTTCTGTAAAGCTGCAAGGACAGTATTTGCTGCTGTTTGGAGAATGGTGGGGGCCTGCCCTTGCAGGAGAGAGGCTGGGGTGAAAGAGAATTTCTGACACCTGTATGGGCTTGGAGATGTCTGCTGGCATTACAGCAGCACCTGGGGTTTTCTGCTTCTCCTGGGTATTTGGGGTTTTTTGCTTCTCCAGAAAGAAGGGGGCAGCTGATCACCCTATGCCAGGAGCTGCAGCTCTGCTATGCTGGTGTGTGCTGAGGCAAGGAGGGGTGGGAGTCCTATCCAGCATATTTTCCATACTAGGAAAGGAGAAATATGTAAGTCCAAGCATCATAGTCTGTACAGCATCAAAAGGAGGGGGAATGTCACTCTTCTTCACTGCACCACAACGCAGAGTATTGGTGGTATTGCATTTCCTTTGCTGCCAAAACTACTGAAAAAGGACCAGCATGAGCAAGGGCAGTAGGTTGGCATCACTCCAGCTCTTCCCAGTGCCAGGCCTGGGGAACCCCAGCCTGCAGAGGCAGCAGCAGACAGGGGGAATGGAGCCTGCCTTTCAAAATCCTGAGTGTGAGAGGGTCAAGTCTCCAAGGGAGAAGAATTGGGTGGCAGTAGCTGCTAAGGATCGGCCACTAGCCTCTTACATTTGGGAATCCATTTACCGCAACCTGCAAGTACACTCCAGCTCTGGAGGGAGCAATGGTGATGGTTTCTAAAGCACACCCAGGACCAGGATTCCTGCAGGTGTACACTGTGGGGGTTAAAGCAGTGTTACCCCTTTCCCCACCCACAAACACACCCATCTACACAAACAAACAGGCCACTGCACTCACACAAAGGAGCTTCTCCTGCCACCGCTGCTGCACTTCATGCTCTGTTATCCAAGGAGCTGTGGGTGCCAGAATAACTGGGGGAGAGAGCCCAGCTCCTGCTGACTCTGGCTGAGATCAGTTCAGGGCTGAGCAGCGTGGCTGGGCACTGTAGGAGTGTGTCTAAACTTCTCCTGGTTTCTGTGAGTTCTGCACACTGCTCCCGGAGCCAGCACGGGAGTGTCTGCACGTTACCCTTACCCTGCTGGGCAGTGACACAGTTGGGACACAGGAGTGCTGTGACTCTGGGATGCAGTGATCCATGGGGAAGCATGTGCACATGGAGTGAAACACATCCTGTTCTTGCTGCTGCATTAGGACAGCTGGCTCCTGGCCTGTGTGGCCATGCAGGGAACACTCCCAAAGAGAGTGCTCCTGAAGTTTTGTTGAGCTCTGCTTTGCTGCGTAGCTCAGAAGTCTGTGGACTGCTCTAAATGAAGTGTGAACATTGTCCTGGTGTGCCGTGGGGATTTTCAGCATGAGTAGGGGGATTGGGGTGAGAACAAGGAAGACTTTTCTATTGCTGACACTCAAACTGCTTAGAGTAGGCACTAGTTTTGCTTTTCTGCCCTGAGACTTCACAACTCCCTGACTTTTCAGCAGCCCAAAACACTGAAAGAAAGCCACTGCCATCCTAGAGCTGCCCAGGTAGGGTATCCTCACACCTGCTTCCCCTGGCCCCCCGTTCTCCTCTCATCTCTGCTGCAAAGTGAGCCAGGCAGGTGGGTGGAAAAGTGACAGCTGGTGTTGTTCCAGTGCAGGTTAATGAATGTCTCCTCCTCTCCCCCCACCTCCTCCTCCCCACCACCCCAGCACCCAGGCTCCTGGCTCCTATCAGCCCATCAGGCTCCCATTAACAAAGGCAGCCCTGGAGAGTTTGCATAGAGACCTGCTCTGCCTCTAATCTAGGTGGGCTAATCGCCTCCCTTGCCCAGCCTGCCTTCCCTGGGTCAATATTTGCTCTGAGCAAACACAGAGCTGTGACAGGTGTGCTGGGGAGAAGGCTCGCCGCCGCCAGCCCAGCCCTCTTGCCTGTCTCTGCTCAGTCACATCTCTCCGGCCCCCCGATCACCGGCCAGCCAGCGCTATTTTTATCGGGACTATAAAAGCCCCATCCAGCCAGCGTCACCCTCATTTTCTGCTTGTGAGCCAGCGGGGGAAGGCGAAGCCGCTCACCTGACAGCTGCCAGCGTGTCACCGGAGCCAGGTGAGCTGCTATAGCCCAGCACACCTTGGCCAGGGTCCTGCCTGCCTGGCTGGGAACAGGGAACTGGGCATGGAGAACATCCTGGGGGCTTTCCCGGGACAAGTACAGGGAGTCTGGTCACACACCTGAACTCCCGAGAAGCAAGGGGATGGGCTCAGGGGACACCGTCCAGCCTGTCCCCTTTCCTTAACTCTTCTCGTTCACCTGTACTTTCCAATCTTTTCTGTTCAGCTTCCCTCCTCCATTTACTTTTTTCCTTTCTTTCTTTCTTCCTTCCTTCCTTTCTTTCTCCCCTGTTCTCTATCCTGGCATACCAGTTAAACCACCCCTGCTCTGTTTGGCTTTCCCAAGCAGCAGGTGTCAAGCATCCACTTTCTGGACTTTACCCCCGGAGGAGCTGGTTTGGAGCAGCGTGTACAGCAAGGACACCGTCTCCCAGCCTGGAAGGACCCAGCTCGGGAGGAAGGGTGTGGAAGGGGCTTCTGACAGCCCAAGGCAGAGCACCCCTCCAGCCCACACTATCCGAAGTCGGAGCATCTCTGCACTTGCCTGGCGTCGAGCCCCACGTGCAATACCTGACCTGAACGTTTTGTTCGTTCGGCTCGCGTTAGGCAGGTCCAGCCCATCTGCAAGCGCACGGCGGGCGCTGACACCCGGCACCGCCGCACTCCTCTGCGGCGCGGCCGTGCCCTGCAGCCCATGGAGGGACCACACGCCTGCTTGCAATTCCTGCATGCCGGGGGGAACATGCAGTCTGTGCACGGAGCAAAGCGCACGAGCACACACACAACACGCAGTCTCACCCAAACACATGCAACTCTGAACACACAGATGACTCAATCCACACGTAGCATGAATGAACAGTGTGGGACTTCCACATGGCACTGTGGGACATGGGACCCAGGTGACAGTGGTACACATGGCAGTTCTGGCACTGAGCTCTGCAGGCTGTGATGTGCAGGACCCATGTCCGTGTGCCCATGGCATGGCAGGCACATGTAACACACTAGGCACATAGATGCATCCTGCCAGTGTGGCTGATGGCTGCTTGTAGCAGCCTGCTGGGGAAGGGCAGCCTGGCCCTGGCAGCGCTGCAGAGCCGTGGCAGGAACAGAGAGCCCTGGCATGGTGCTGGCCCAGGGTGGAGTTTGGCAGGCTCTGCCAAGCACCCAGGTAGGTCTCAATGGTCTGCTGGCACCAAGGGAGTTTTAACTGTTGACAGTGAAGCAGCAGGGAGGGCGGGCAGGCAGAGGCAGCAAGGAACAGGGCAGAGGATGGGGGGTGTCAAATCCTTTCTCACACCCCTCTGCCTTGATTCACTCCCAGGACCTGCACTTCCTCACCCTTCCAGGGACTGTTTGACTGTCCAGGGCAGGTGTTTCCTGTTGTGCACCCTAAGCCTGCAGGCCAGGTGCCAGCTCCTGCTGGTGGCAATGCCTCCGCCTATGCCTGCTGTGGAAGGGTATGGGAGGTGGAGCTGGCAGGCCGGTGGGTCTCTTCCAAGACAGTCCTGCTCATTGCTTGCCCTGCTCTCCGAGAACAAGTGCTTGACCTGGACTCTTGTCCCATTCCATGTCCTGGTCCCATCACTCTCCCCCAGCAGCCAGAGCAGACATTCAGAGTTTGGGGCTGCTCCTAGCACCATGGAGGCTGCAGGGAGTCATGGAGAGCTAGGAGATGGGAGAGGAGTGAACCTGCTTTCCTCCCACCTCAGTGTATTTGGGAATGGAAAGACCCCTTGCCTCCCCACTGTCTATGCTTGGCTTTGCCTGTGATTTCTGTCGGCACTGAGCTTCTACTGCCCTGCCCTCAGGCACAGGCACTTCTGTAGCACAGGATCCCATTCTGGTCCTGCCATGCTCAGGGATGCTCTGAGTTTACAAGTAAATGCTCTAAGCCCATCTGCAGCCTCTCTGCAAACACCAAAAAGACTCAGCCTCTCCAGCCAGTGTGAATGAAGGTTGGAGGTGAATGAACTCAGGGAGTGTGCTAAGGGACAGGATGATTCCTGCTGCTTTCCCTCACCCCCATGCAGCTATGCACAGGACAAAGCTCAGCAGCCTCGGTCCTGGAGCAGGAGAGTCCTGTTCCCTCCCTGGGGTGTCCCTGAAAGGGGCAGAGATGAGGCACCTCCTAGGCTTCCTGTTTGGGGTGATGCTTTGGGAAGTTTCCAACACTTGTTGTAGGTAGGGCCAAAATCAAAGAGCATCTCCAGGGTTGCGGCGTTCCCTGCATCCCTCTAGAGCTAAGCGTGCATCCTAGCCTGGGAACAGCCCCCAGATGGTGCAGTGATTGGCCATCATTGTGGCCATGGGCCCCTTGGGGCTGTGTCTCCAGGCTCTGTGTCTCCTGCTACCAATCCTGGCAAAGTTGAAAAGCTGAGAAAGCACAACACATCCCCCGATATGCACAACCCTCTGCAGCTGCCCTGCTCAGGCTCGGATCAAACAGAACATGATTAATAACTCTGAGCAAAGCCAGACCCTGCTGTCCATGTGCTCCAGGCCCTGCACGTGTGTCCCTGTGGGGGCAGAGCCTGGTGGAGATGGTATCTGGCAGAGCAAGGCTGTGGAAATGCGGCCACGCCGCCTCCGCATTTGTGTGGTTGCTCCAGCACCTCTGGGCTGCCTTATGCTCTAGTTTCATTGCCCCCCTGCCACCTTCCCAGCCTACTGTCACTGCCCCAGATCTGCCAGCCCAAGGGCACTGGGAAGCAGTGAAACTGTTCAAAGGTGGGATGGCCCCGGGAAGCCACATTGCCCTGAGGGCTGTGTTACCTGGGGAAAGACTCTCTAGCAGAATAAGCATCCAAGGGTGAGTTTCTCCTCATGATAGGCAGAGCCAGAGGCATTAAACACCTACTTCTACATGCCAGAGCCAGTGCTGGTACCAAGGGCTGCGCCAGGCTGGCATGGGATGAGACACGGTGGCATATTGCTGTCTGTGCTGGGTGGTGCTGTTCCCCAAACCAGGCTCTGCATGGCCAGTGGCACTGCTTTGAGGACCTTGGGACCTGGGGTGGGGATTTGTGTGGCACAGTTCTGCACCAGGAGGATTTGCATGGAGAGGGCAGGGCACAGGAGGGGCACTGGGGAGACACAAGTGCCCAGGTCTGGATTTGCACATAGGTGTAGTTTCACACAGGTGTGTATGTGCATGCCTGTATATTTGCATAAGTGTTTCAATGTGTGTGCCCTCCCTGGCAGGCAGAGCAGAGATGGTGCATCCCTGTCCTGGGTGTGCAGTGTGTGTGGTCTCTGCTGAGCTGAATGGATCACAGAATCACAGAATCACAGAATCACAGAATCACAGAATCACAGAATGTGTAGGTTGGAAGAGACCTTCAAGATCATCGAGTCCAACCCAGCCCTAAGACCTCAACTAGATCATGGTGTCAAGTGCCACATCCAGTCTCTTTTTAAACACATCCAGGGATGGTGACTCCACCACCTCCCCCGGCAGACTATTCCAATATTTAATCACTCTTTCAGTGAAAAACTTATTCCTAATATCCAACCTGTATTTCCCTTGACGCAGCTTAAGACTGTGTCCTCTTGTTCTGTCAGTTGCTGCCTAGAGAAAGAGACCAACTCCCAACTGTCTACAACCACCCTTCAGGAAGTTATAGAGAGTGATCAGGTCACCTCTGAGTCTCCTTTTCTCCAGGCTAAACAGCCCCAGCTCCCTCAGGCGTTCTTCATATGGCTTGTTTTCCAAGCCCTTCACCAGCTTTGTTGCCTCTTCTGGACACGTTCAAGCATCTCAACGTCCTTCCTAAACTGAGGCCCCAGAACTGGACACAGCACTCAAGGTGTGGCCTCACCAATGCTGAGTACAGGGGAAGAATGACCTCCCTGTCCCTGCTGGCCACACCATTCCTGATACAGGCCAGGATGCCCTTGGCCCTCTTGGCCACCTGGGCACACTGCTGGCTCATGTTCAGCTGCTGACCAGAACTCCCAGGTCCCTTTCCTCCTGGGCACTGTCCAGCCACACCATCCCCAGCCTATAACGCTGCAGGGGGTTATTGTGGCCAAAGTGCAGGACCCGACACTTGGACTCATTAAACCTCATTCTGTTAGACTCTGCCCATCAATCCAACTGTTCCAGGTCTCTCTGCAGAGCCATCCTATCTTCCAAGTGGTTGAGACACACTCCCAGCTTAGTGTCATCCGCAAATTTACTAATGAAGGATTCAATAGCCTCATCCATGTCATCAATGAAAATATTGAACAGAGCTGGTCCCAGCACAGACCCCTGAGTGACACCACTGGTGACTGGCTGCCAGCTGGATACAGCACCATTCACCACCACTCTCTGGGCCATCCAGCCAGCTCCTGACCCAGCAAAGAGTGCTCCTGTCCAAGCCCCAGGCTGCCAGCTTATCCAGGAGTGTGCTGTGGGAGACAGTGTCAAAAGCCTTGCTGAAGTCCAAATAGACAACATCCACAGCCCTTCCTGCATCTACCAAGTGGGTCACCTGGTCATAAAAGGAGATCAGGTTGGTCAAACATGGCCTACCCCTCCTAAACCCATGCTGGCTGGGCCTGAGACCCTGGCCATCCTGTAGGTGCTGCATGAAGTCGCTCAGTATAAATTGTTCCATTATCTTGCCAGGTACTGAAGTCAGACTGACTGGTCTATAATTGCCAGGATCCTCCTTTCCCCCCTTTTTGTGAATGGGTGTCACATTGGCCAGTTTCCAATCATCCGGAACCTCACCAGTGAGCCAGGACTGATTGTAAATGATGGAGAGATGGTGCTGGCCATGCCCCTGCAGTGCTTGCTGCTCTGTTTCCTTGTGTATGTGTGTGAAGGTGTGGGTGGAGCGGAGGTGTGCACTGCTGCTGGCAGCCTCTGGGCTGCTCATGTCCTGCCCAGCCCGGATGGGGTGTGCCATCCTGGGGCAGACACTGCTTAACTTCAGGATGTGGGAGAGGCAGCTGGTTGTCCTCAGCATGCCAGTGCCCTGGAGGGGACCAGCCCACAAGGCTCTGTGGGCACCTCAGGGGCTGAGAACCAGGGTGGTGTGAGCATCCCTAGACCTCAGCTGACCCCACTCAGCCTGTTTGGCACATCTCTGCTGTGCCTGAAAGAGGTCCCCAGGCAGAGCAGGAGCTCCATGCCCCTGAAAGTCAGTCTGTCCCAGCACCACTGTGGGTACCCAGACAGTTTACACAAGAAAAGGCTGCTTGTGTCCCTGGGGATGAACTGATGTAGGAGGCCAGGGTGCTGCTCCAACCTGCTCCTGGCATGGGCAGACCAGGGGCAGGGAGTATAGGGACTGTCCTCGCTCTGTGTTGGGGTGCTGCACTCCCCTTGCCAGGCTGTAGCTTCAGATTCCGTCACCAGGAAATGGAAATGAGTCCATCCCACACATCTCCCCCAGCTGAAGACAATAAGAAGAGGCAGACTTCGGTCTGCCTGGGCTCTGGGACAGGCTTATCACCCTCTGTAAGACAGGGTGGAGGGGAGTGGTGGATCCCAGGCATGGATCTGCATTCTGCTGTGGTGAAACTACAGGCAGTTCTGCACACCCCAACCCATTCCTGGCTGTGGGGAGTATCAGGGATATCACAGGTACAGCCTGGCATCCTCCCCCCTGCACCCACAGACTGCTGGGGTGAGAGGATATGTTTTACAATTGCCCCCCAAAACATGTCTTTGAACCCCCATGAGAGAAAGCGATAAGGGGTAAGGGAGAGCTCTGATGAAGGAAAAAACCCAGAGCTTATACTAGTCCTGCATCTTGGACCATATCAGCCCCATCCTCTCACGGGGCCTCCAGGGAAGGGGTGAGCAATGGGGCTCCAGTGTTCCCAGCCAGTGGCTCTGGGAAGTGTGTGGGCAGCCTGCCCGGGGGATGGACACTGAGCAGGTTGCCAGGGCTGCTGCTTCTGGCCCAGCTATTGCTGGCTTTGGGAGCCCTGAGGCAGGATGTTCTGTTCTTGTGGCAGCGCCTGGCTCAGCCCCCGCCTGTGCTGATCCTCAGAGCTGCTGGAGGAGGAGACCCGCCACTGCCAACCTTTTCATCTGCCTCCTGCATCAGCATCACCCAGGTTTGGGGTGCCTGCTACTACAGATGTGGCCAACAGGGCAGTGGAGGAGCACTGGGGTGAAGTGGCACCTTGGCCAGGTGCCAGCTGAGTTGGTATCCCCTGGCTTGAGGCTGCCAGGGGCTGCCAGCCTTAATCTTGCACTCTGAACCTCCATGTGGACACCCTAGTTGCTGTAGGTAAGGCTGGTGTCTGGGAAGCTGTGCTCACCCTTTGGTATCCCTCCAAATATGATACAATGTACTGAAGGAGATGCATCAGCAGCTGCGTCCAGGCCAGGCTGTGTGGGTGGGGGCATGGTCCCCTGTCTGCATCACTGCACCCCTGGGACTGCTCTGCACTGGGGACTCTGTGAGGACCAGCAAGCTTCTCCAGGACACTGAAGCTGTGGGATGCCCTGGAGGTGCCAGGCTGAGGTCACCTGTGGCTGGCACTAATTGTCTCCCTTTCAGGTCAGGATCTGGACCGGAGGACCAGATACTGGCTCCTCTACCCCAGTGCCTGGCATCTCCAAGTGGGTAGGGTGTGACAGATGGAAACCTCAGGCTGAAAGGGACATGCTACCCTGGCTTGCCTTTTGGAGCAGTCTGGCTTGGTTTTGTGCTGTTGTCAGTTCCCTGCCAGGGCTGGGCCAACCTGGGGAGGCAGCCTTTGCCACCTGCTCACACCCAGGCTGTAATCCACAGGCAGGAGGTAAGCAGCTGGCAGAGCCTCCCTGACCTTCAGGTGGGATTAGTCCCCATGGGAACAGTGGGGAGCAGGCAGGTGAGGCCACAGCTCCCCTGGCAGTTCATGGGGACTGAGCGAGGCTGGCAGATTTGGGGGCTGATCACACCCCCATGCTGGGGGCAGCCAGAGTCAGATCACGAATGGGTGGCACAGGGTGAGCCTGTGTGCCTGGGAGTGTCCTTGTCTTGTCAGGTTGTTGCAGGTGCAACTCCAGAGCTGTGGGTGCCACAGAGCAGAGTGGGCAGCCACAAGGAGGGGGTGAGCAGCGTGCCTGGGGTGGCCACAGTGCCAGTGGGGGCAGCAGGCGGGCAGGTCTGGAGAGCAGGTTCTTGTGGGAGTACTAGTGGCTGGCTGCGGTGCTTGTGGAAATCTGAAGCTGGGGTGAAGGCTGCTGCGTGGAGAACGCTCTCAGCCACCAGTTTGCAAGACTCAGATGTCAGTAAGAATGTGTGGGTACCCCTTGCATTGTGTCCCACTTGCTGTAACCTCCACTGCATCCCTGCCCTTCCCTAGCTATTGGTGACAGTGCCTTGAGACCAATCAACATCTTGGTCCCCGGTGGGCTTCTCTCCCACTCACCCTCTGGACTCATCCTGCCCTGGGGGCAGCAGGAGCTGCATCTGGTATGTGGCAAGCCCAGCCTTGGGGGAATCGGAGTGCCTGGAACATCTCTCGGCATGGAACAGCTGGCAGCCCACGGTGTGCGTGTCCGCCTGCGTGGGAGCTAATCCCAGCAACATCTGCCAGGCTCTCTGCACACCCAGGAGCTCCTGGCTGCAGGGATGGGATCACTGGGTGCACAGAGGACACGTGTGTGTGGTGCAGCTGCCGTGTGCCAGGGCTCCTTTTGCAAGGCAGTGCTTGCCTGAGGAGGCTTCCATGGCAGGTGTGTGCCTGTACAAATATGGCTCATGTGGCCAGCAAAGCTTCTGGAGGGGACAAGTGGCACTGGGGATCCCAGCAACCCTTTTGACTCTGGGATCCAGGGATCCAGCATGTGGAAGAAGGGGGTTTTGGCTGGGATTAACCAATCCTGGTGTGGCCATGTTCAGTGCAGCCCTGAAGTACAGGTGAGAGAGAAGAAGGGTGTTCACATCCTTGCCAAGGAGGATGATTTCCCATAGAAATGAGGCTGGGGGAGAAAGGGGAGGAAAAAGGGAGCAGTGGGGTTGTATGGGTGCAATGACACACCACCCCTGATCTAATTAGCCAGACCCTGCAAATAAAAGCCACCTGTTTTGGCCCTGACAGCAGGAAGCCATCCCCAGAACAAACAGAGCACCAGGCAACTGGGAGAAAGACAAACAGGGCCGGCACCAGCTCCATCTGCTCCTGTTCCGCCCAGCCCCCAGACCTCCAGCCCCCTGGAATGGTGGTCCTGGGGAGAGAGGAGCTGGAGGTCCTTGCAGGGTGTGACCAGGGCTCAGCCCGTGGTGTCAGTCAGGTGGACTGCACACAGCTGTGCTGCCTTGCTCAGCTAGCCCAGATATCCATAACATCCGTGGGTGCAATTGGGTATCGCCACAGACACGGGATCAGCATCAGGATTCCTGGGCAGCACCTGCCTCACCTCTCTTGTGGCTGCCTTTCAGCCTGCTCAGCTCCCCCAGCTGTGCACCGTGCTGGGAGCAGTGCCTGCACAAGGCACGGGGTACAACCCCATGGTTGGCACGGTCTGGGCTTGGCATGGAGCACTTGGGTGACCTTGTGCTCCCACCGTGCCCCCGGGCTGCCGGCTGCCGCGCTGTGCCCAGTGGCACTGAGAAACATGATCTGTTTTGCTAGTGCAGGGAACAAGCTGAGCCGGGAGCTACGAGGGGCCCTTATTAAATTAGCCTATGCAGGAGGCCCTGGGCGAGTGCTAACCAGCTCCCACAGGCGGTATTAGCAGCTGCCCTTGAGCAGAGGCACTGCCTGCGCCTACACCAGCCTCCCCCTGCCCCTGTCCCTGGCTGGGCAGGTGTGGCTGGGGGCTTAGGAGACCTAGCCAGGGGAATGCTGGCTGGTGACAGAGACTGCCTGGACATGGCACACCACCAGTGCCCCACAGATCCTGTAGCACACCATACGGTGCCCCACACACTCCACATGCACATCCTATAACAGCTTGCAGCATCCTACGTATTCTGTGATGCCTCAAGTAGTGGGGCTCTGTAATACACCCCATAGTGCCCTGGGGTGTAATACAGCCCACGGAGTCCCCAGCTGCCCTCACGCCTCAAGCACCCCAGACTAACCAGCGCCCCACACCTCTGTTCACACAGCCCAGGCAAGGGGTGGCAGCACCGCGGGGCGACCCTGCAGTGCACTAGCTCTGCATCTTGCCTCACCTCCATCAAGGTGATGGCTTCCCTAAACGCTGCCCAGACCCGTCTCCCAGCGTTTTGAGAGATGTCTCCAGGCTGTAGCAGGGTTCTCTTCCTTCTCCAGGGAGCATCCCTGTCCTTCCCTCCACCTTCTGCCTCCTCAGACAGCTTCAAGAGGGTCTCCCCCTCCCTGCTAGGAGCACTTCAGGCAACGCAAGCTGAGGGGTCGCCTCCCCAGCGCCTGTCCCCGGCCAAGGGCCACTAATGTCCCTGAGCTGGAGCCTGCTCCAACCGCTGCCAGGCTGCACCCTCTGCTGGGGCCCTCAGGCATCGGCGCGGATTCGCACCGAGCCTCAGAGCCGTCGAACAGCGGGGAGGACACGAAGAGGACCCCAGAGTCCTGTCCCCAGCCCCTCCTTGCTGTCACTCCTCAGTCCCCGATTCTTGGTGATGCCAGGCGTACTAACACCAGCCCCAGTCCCCCTCACTTTATTCTCCATAACCAACAATGTCCGTGTCTCTTGTGATGTTTGTGGGAAATAGTAAAAAAAAAACAAACCCCCAAACAAAAAGCATGCCCAGGACCCCCAGAAGGGCTGCAGTTTTCTTGGGAAGGTTTGAGGTGCTATGGTCCAGCCCTTGCCCAGTGGCCAGAGTGGCATCTGCCCAGCTGAAGGTGAGGTGTGCCCAGCCTCACCACAGACTACACAGGGATGCTGCAAGAAACACAGCTGCCTAGACACCCAGGATTTCACAGCTCATCAGGGCACTCTTCCTTCTTTCCAGCCTGTGTTCCTCATCCATCCCAGGTCCTGGTAGGAGACACTGGGGATAGCATGGCATGGTGCAGTTCCAGGCAGGGCTGGTCCTCCTGTCCAGGTGAAGGACACAGCTCTGCCCCAAAGCTGGTCCCCTCCTGCTGTGCATAGTGTCCCTTGTCCGAGTGGGAGGTGAATGGGAGCGCAGGGAGCTCTTTGTCAAGCCAGGGAAATGCTCAGGGCATTACAAGCATGTAACTGGGGTCCATTAGTGCCCACTCTGCAGCCAACACTGGAACTCCTGCAGGGCCTGACTGGAAAATGAACCCATGGTGGCAAAGTCCCACATGGAGGGGCAGAAGCAGCCCCAGAGAAGTCCTGTGTTCCAGTGTGAGGACATCAGTGCCCCTCATCTCCCAGATGGTAAATCCCCCCTTCACCCCGGCACCTCCTTCCCACAAGCCTCAACCCTGGCAAAGGCTGTGGGCGCCCTGGGAAAGGCTGGGTCCCTAATCCCTGGGCCAAGCGGGGACATTGTCCGGGGGCAAAAAGGAAAGCGGCGCGTCAGGCCCTTTGCCCATTGTGCCCTGAGCCCCTGCGCAAACACAGCCCAGCACTTTCATTGTCAGCCTCGCCGGGCGCGGGGGGGCCGCTCTCGCCACACTGCCTAAGTGGAATGGACAGCCGGAGTCTGGGGTGGGTGAGCAGCCCGTCCCCCCCATCCCCTGCCTGCTGACACAGCGCCCTGACCGCCTGCACCATCGGCACTTCAGCGCCCGCCTATAAAGGGCCAGGGGAGAAGCCGGCACCGGCACCGCCACCTTCGCCTCTGTGCCCTGCCCTCCGACCAAGTAAGTACCAGGCTGTGAGCCCCAAGACCCCACTGCACAGGCGCTGCCCCGCTCCCTTCACCCCCACACCAACCCCCCAGCCAACGCTCACCCCGGGGAAGAGCAAGTGGTGGGGTGCTGTGTGGCACAGAGGGGGTGCCCTGTGCGGGCAGGAGGGACCCTGGCAGGAGGGATGGAAGAGCCAGGCTGCTCTACCCCAGGGTTACACTGGCACCTGCGTCTGAGCTGGGGTCACCGCCGCCTCCCAGCCGTGGGTACAGTGCCACCGCACCCAGACAGCTCCCGGAGCCATCGCAGGGAGCTTGGGAGAAGAAAAGCCGAGGCAGTCCTGGATTCATCACATGGAGAGATGGGGCATTGCAAATTCCCCCTTCAGCTTGGGGTTCAGCAGACAGAGATCCCCCAGCAGCAAAGGAAAGGGAATGGGAAATGCCCCCATGGCAGCCTGGGAGGGCAAGGGGCCGGTGGCATGGGATGTGTGAGGGCAGCACCACCGACATCCCAGGCTCAGCGGCAGGCGGTGGGGTGGCTGGGGGCTGATGGCGAGCACCTGCCCTGGGGTGACACGTGGGGCTCTGCCAGCAGCCGAGCAACCCGTATGACCAGCAGTGAAGCCATGGACACCTTGGGGCAGTACAAGATCACGGTGTGGGAGGAGGAGAACTTCCAGGGCAAGCGCTGCGAATTCCTCATGGAGTGCCCCAGCATCATGGAGCGCGGCTTCCGCAAGATCCGCTCCATCAAGGTGGAGTCTGGCCCGTAAGTGCCCCGCCAGCCCCGCGGCCCCTTGGCACACCTCACTCCAGAAAACCCACTGCTCCCAGGGGACTGTTGGGAGCTGCCAGGGAGCCAGAACACTCATGTTCTTCCTCAGCTATGACACAGCCTCATCATGCCACCTCTCTGCTTGTGCTCCTTGTGTTATCCCATCTGCTAATCAGGCTGACCCTTCCAATCCAAGGCACAGGTTCGAGGCAATGATGTGGTTCTGGGGAGCAGGGTCCCACTTTCAAAAGGGACATTTGCTGCTAGCAATGACCCCAAAATCTGTGACAGACCCATAACCTGCCAGGGGTCTCTGTCCCTTGCCCAGGAAGGAGAAGCTGACCCCTGACTGGTCTTGGGGACTGTGTCACACATCCCTGAGGGTTTTCCTCCTCTTCCCTCCAGCTGGGTAGGCTTCGAGTACCCTGAGTACCAGGGACAGCAGTTTATCCTGGAGAAGGGTGACTATCCCCGGTGGGAGGCCTGGAGCGGGAACAGTGGCTACCGGACCGAGCACCTCCTCTCCTTCCGGCCTGTCAAATGCGCAGTGAGTTACTGGGACACCTCAGAGGGAGGGCTTAGGGCAGGCAGAGCCGCCTCCAGGCAGCCCAGCATGGAGGTGATGAGAGACAGGCTGCAGGATGACTTACATGGGGCATGGGATGGAGGGTGAGGTGTACACAGATGTACGTGTGAAGAGGACGAGTAGCTGCACCCACCAGCTCCCACCTACCTGCAAAGATCCTGGGATGCTTTTTAGGTCTAAAATTTAGCTGAAACCACAATTCCAGCTCCTTGTGTTTTGGACAGCCACCTCCCAGACTGGGGTCCCAAGGCCTTGTTCCCCAGCCCCGATTCCCGGGGATGGGATGAACAGAGAGGAGCTGACGGGACCGCAGGGATGCTCAGGGCGCGGGTCAGGCCCCCTCCCACCCAGGGTACCTGAGGCGTGGCCAGACAGACGCGGCTCTATCGCTCCATCTGCAGAGACACTGGTGCTCGCAGCAGCGGCACGTCTGCGCCTCCGAGAGGGGGGTCCCCCCCCAACTTTTAATAATCACCAGGCAGATATGTTCAGGCTTTAATAAAGGGGATGCGATAAGATCACTCCTTACTGGCAGGACTGCTCCTCGGTGCAGATAGATGCATGTGGGGGCTGGGCACGGGGGACAGTGCTGCATCACTCAGTGTCCCAGCTATTAACCCCTCCGTGTCCAGCTCCTAGAAAGGCCCCACAGAGCTGGGAACATCTCTCAGCATCCTGCCTTGCCCCGAACCCTGCTGCAGCCTTGGGGAGTGTGATGATTCTGAGGGCAGCAGTCCATATGGATCCAGAGGTTGTAGCCACCAACTCTCACTGACAGCTGTGCATTGGGACCACAGGGACATGAGAGCAGCATCCTTGGGCAGTTCTGGGGTGTCCCAGTGAGGGTGTGCCAGGTTGAAGGACATGATTGCACCAAAGCTGGTCACGATCTCAGGCGTCTCAAAGTGCCTTGGTGGGTGTCACACTGATGCCACATCCCCTAACCCTGGGCAAGCCAACCCATTCCTGCTGACCTCCCTCTGTCTCTCTCCACAGAACCACAACGACAGCAAAGTCATCCTCTACGAGGCTGAGAACTTCCAGGGTCACAAGTTTGAGCTGAGTGACGACTATCCCTCGCTGCAGGCCATGGGCTGGGGCAACAAGGAGGTGGCATCCATCAAAGTGAACGCCGGAGCGTGAGTGCAGCCACTGGGGCGGGGACTGACGGGTGCCAAGAGGAGAGGTTCAGCAAGCACCTCCCTCCAGAATGTGGAAGGGGGACCCCCTCAGAAAAGGGATGCCTTCCTGCTACCTTTTCCTTGAAAATACAAGCCATTGGGTATTTTCTGTCCCTCTCCACCCAAGGCAAGCAGAGGGATGGGATGGGATGGGATGGGATGGGATGGGATGGGATGGGATGGGATGGGATGGGATGATTTGGCTTGGGGCCCTGAGCCAAGGGTCTGCCTGCAGGTGGGTGGCATACCAGTACCCAGGATACAGGGGCTACCAGTACGTGCTGGAGCGGGACAGACAGAACGGCGAGTTCAAGAAGTACAATGAATACAGCAGCCAGGCCCACACCAACCAGATCCAATCCATCCGCCGCGTCCAGCACTGAACAGGGGCAGGGCTGTGTGCCCTGCAGCCTCCAGGCTGCTGTGCAATAGACCTCTATCCGGTAGCAAATAAAGGCATTTGTCAAAAAAAAAAAAAGAGTGCTCCTGCCTCTGCTCTGCTCCTCAGGGGGCTGCCATGCTGGGAGGATCCTCTGTGGGGTGGAAGGTGAGGTTTCCCCTTCTCCGGGCAGTTTTGGGCTCGTGGCCAGCTTCACCCTGGGCTGAGCTCTCTGCACCCCACCTCTTGTCCATGCACAGTTCCACTGCTGTGATGCTCTGGCTAGGAAAATGGGAACTTACTGTGCAAAGAAAGGTCTGGGGGTGGGAGGGGACATCCCAGGGCACATTCCCAGGTTGTGCCCTGAGAAGAAGTGTCCAGCAGGGTAGTGCCCTGAGTTCTCCTCCCAGGATCAAGGCCAGGGAAATTGATTGCTACAAAGTCTGTGAACTCAAGGTGCTCTTCCTCTGCACCCCTCTGGAAGAGAGAAGAGAGTCCCTGCCTGCTGTGTGCCTGGCAAGGAGGAAGAACATAAGGGGTTACCTGGGGCAGGACAGGACACTGACAAAAAAGTGGGGCAGCCACAATTGTGTCTGGTTTGGGGGCAGTAGCACAGAGGGGCCGGGGAGGAAGGTGGCTTGAGCAGGGGGCGGGGGAAGGAGGTCTGAGGGTAGTGTTCCACAGGTGGAAGGGGGCTTGGCTTGGTGCTCCCCCGGTGTGTGTGTGTCCTCCCCCAGCCTTGCCACGCCAGCATATCCGTCCCAGTATCCGGCTCCGGGACACCGGCAGCCCCACCCAGCCTCCTCCTCCTCCAGCACCCTTTCCCAGCCTCCTCTTCCTCTTCCATCTGGCTCCAGCACCCTGAGCCCTCTTGGGGTGCAGGCTACCCATCCTGAAGTGCTCCCTGCATCCAGGACATTACCTTCTCCTCCCCTCCTCCTCCTTGCCTTCTATCCTGCTCTGGCCCGCCAAAGCCCTCCTGGGACACAGGCTTTTGGTCCCGAGGTGCTCCCCACACCCAGGACATGGATGTATGGTGGAACAGTTCTGAGTGCCTCAGATGCCTGGCTTCCCTGATCCCACCCTGTTAAAAGTATGCTTTGCCCTGAGACAGGGAGTGTCCCAGAAGGACACTGGGAGACTGGGCTGGGGGTCAGTCTGTGCAAATCCCTCACAGTAACATGCAGAGATCGCAGCCCTGGTTGTGTGTGTGTGTGAGCTTCACATGACTGAGCACACAAGTGTACCCCTGCATGCCCCCTCTCCCCTCCAGCTCCCGCGTTACTGTGCAGAAGGCCCAGCACCTGTGTATCCCCCTCCCACACGGCATCCCTGCTGCAGGGCGCCCCCAGCCCTGCCCCATCTCCTCCGTGTCCCCACTGGCCCCACCCCACCCCGGCCCCACGGCCTCTCCCCCAGCACAAACACATTCCGGCACACCTGGCCAGGTGCAGCCAGCCCAGGGCCACGTCAGCTCGGCTCCGCTCCACAACGCCGGCTCCCAGGTGAAGCTTTCCCGGGCACCTGCACACAGGGCTGTGACAGGGGGGTAGGGGTGGGCTGTGGGGGTCTGGGGTCCCTATTGCTCCACCTGGGGTGGAAGGAGAGCTCTGCAGTGGGGGGTGGGGGGCAGACTGCCTCTTGTAGCCGGAGGGACATGCAGCTACTTCCAGCTGGGTGTTCCACATGTCCAGGCTCTGTCCCCAGTATCCCCACAGACCTGAAACCTCATCTCCTAGATCCCCCTCAGACCCACAGCCCAGTCCCTTGTTCTCCCATGGACGTGGGTCTCTGTTCCCTGGATTTCTCATATACCCTGTCTTCCTCATCCTCTGGGTCTGCCCCAGCTCCCCCATGTCCCAGCTCCCCCATGAACCTGGGGTCACCTCACTCAGGTCCCCAAAGCTCCACATGGGCACATGGGCTCTTAGGATCTGACACTCCCTGCCCTTCTACACACCTCTGACCCCAGACCACTCAAAGACCCCAGTCCCCTCACATCCACTTTAAGCCCCCCACTCATGGGCTTTCCCAGGGACTCAAGCATCTCCATCCCCAGTGCCCTCCAAAGCACCCCCTTCTCCAGCTCCTGCAGCCCTAAACCTATTTCTCAGCCTGATCCCTACTGCACTCCTGCCCCCTCCCCAGCCTGCGCTGATACCATGTCCATCAGCCCAGACCTCTCCTCCATGCCCTTCACCATGTGGGTTTTCTGGAGGAGTATCATGGTCACCCAGGCTGCCAGAAGAGGACAGGTTGGTGGGTCTGGCACACTCCCCACCTCACCCTGCTGTCTCCAGGGCTTGTTTTCCGTTGCCTGCGGTTTGTTTCAGTGACTCAGGCAGCGAAAGCAAGTCTGGGAGGCTGCGGAGCCACTGCTGTGAGAGCTGCACTTTGGGGGGCTGGGGAGGAGAGAGGTGCAGGGAGCAGCCAGGGCTGCTGGGCTGGACAGGGCTGGACACCCCACAGAGAAGTTCAGGGGGCCTCAGGGACAAGTTGAGGGGAAGAAAACTTTTTAAGGGCTGTTAATCCAAACAGGATTGGTGTGGAATTTCTGGGGGAATACCATGGTCTCTGCTCATGTCTCCCCTTGCCATCATCTGCTCTTTGTCCATGATGGAGATGGGCAGCAGAGGTGGAGCACCTGGGGCAGAGGTGGAGCTCAGTAACCAAGGGACCCCCTGTTTCCTAAATACTTTGAACATCCCCTGCCAAGAGGAGACACCAGCTCTGTTGGCCTGTGCCACCCCTACTGAGCATTGCTCCCCTTGGGCTGCAGCTTCTTATGCAGGGCAGGCACATTTTGGCTGCAGTATGAATAATAACAGTGAGGCTGGCATGGCCGTATCCTGATTTCCACCAGATTCATGTCTTGCAATGATCACTTTCCAGAAAGGCAGCTAAATCCAGCATAAGAGCTCATCCTTTTGCCAGACATCAATGAAATACTACAGGAGAAGTTGAGAGCCTGGCTGTACAGTGTTGGACTCATGGAGTAAAACTGGTGACAGCTGCTGGCATACCGCCTGGCTGCCTCAAGCTGTGGGATCCTGTGGAGTGTCCACTCCTAACCGGGGGGACAGAGACTCTGACAGCACCCCACAAGTGCATATAGCAGCTGGAGCCATGTGCGACAGGGAAAAACTTGGCCAGATGTGTCTTCTTGGAGCTGGTATCACCTTTCTCCATCATAAGTTTCCACACAAAATGTCCTCCTGTCTTCAGAATGTACCCAGCACAACCCAGGACAAGCTGATGGAGATGGGGCCATCCCGGTTTGTGTGGGTGTTGGGGGTTACCCAGCTTCTACAGATCCTAATAAAGATGTGCAACAGGTTGGGACAGGGCTGAGTGCTGTGGATAGTCACAGGCTTAACTGTCCCTGGGACAGCGACTATTCAGAAGGGCACAGAGGAGCCAGGGAGGTGGCAGAGCTGTGGTATGACCTGGCGCTCTCAACTGCTGGAGATGCACTTACCCACCCCAAAACTCTGGGCACTGCAAAGGAAGCCCATGACCATTGTCCTGGAGGTGGAGGGACCTGGTGGGGACTCACCTGGGCCACCCCAGGGCTCTGTGAACTCCAAGGAGACCCCAGGACTGTGCCGATGGTGCTGGAGCTGGGGAAGGGGCAGGCACGGACCCCTCTGGCCAGCAGCACTGTGGCTCGGAGAGCCAGACGCCAGGGGGACAGTGCCGGTGCTGATGCCGTGCAGGGACATGCAGGGGTCCGAGGAGATGCTGGCCGATCGGTGAGTCAGGAAGCGGCATGCGGGTGGGAGGCCGGGCCCGGGCAGTCTCCAGGCAGTGTCCGAGCCCGCTCCCAGCTGGGATGTCAGCGCCGTGTTTGCGAAGAGTTAAGGAGGCGGAAGAGGCAGGAAGCGGCCCGAACCGCTCTCCATAGAAACCCGCGGCCGTGATTAAAGTCTGATGCGGGCCCGATAGCGGGGGGAGGGAGGGGGGGGCAGCGCCCGCTTTAATTACAGCGGAGGAAATTGCTGGAGCCGGGGCCCCAGCCCCTGCGAGTTGCCTGGAAACTCCCCCCTCCCCCGCCTCCCCCGGCCCCTGCCCGTCCCCTGCCCGTCCCGCTGCCATTTATTCGCCATCAGCTGCTCCCTGATAAAGTGGAATAATAATAATAATAATAGGGGCAGGAATATTAAAACATGCAGCCCGCGGGCCGCCCCCACAGCTGCCATGAGACACGGCACCGGAGCGGTGCCACTGCTGCTCAACATGTACCTGCCAGGTACGGGCGGATCCCTCGGCCGCTGCCCCACCGAAGCGCCGTGCACCGCACAGCACCCAGCCCCTGCCCGCCCTGTCCCGCTGAGGCCCTGGGGCTCTCCTCTGCCCCATCTCCTTCCAGCGCCCACCCTGTTATCTCCTCTCCCTCTGTCCATTCTGCCTTCTTGCCTTCCAGCACCCCAACCATCCCTTCTTTCTTCCTTTCAGCTGCCCTCACAGCTTTCCACACCCGCACACTCATCTTCCCATCCTTCATCCACCCACCGTCACCCTGTCCTTCTATCTCTCCATCCACTCTTCTTTTCTTCCAACCCATCTTTCCACCCACCTACCCACCCACCCTTCCCCTGTGCTTCCATCCATCCTTCCACCCCACCCACTTGTCCCTGCATCCCCCTTTCCATCCCTGCTACCAGCCAACCCCTCCATATACCCAATGTCCCTTCCATCAGCCTGTTTTCTCATCATCTTATCCATTACCTGCCCTTCCATCCATCGATCTTTCACACTTTCTTTCCTCCATCTACCCACTCACCATCGTCTCTTCTGTCCTTCCATCCATTCACCCATTTCCTTCTTTCCTTCCTTCTATCCATCTATCCATTTATCCCTCATTTCCACAGCGGTCCGTCCACTCCCCAAATGCCGACAGACATCCTCGCTTCCACCTGCCGCTCCTGTCACCCATCCTGCCACCCACCCGCCTCCTCTCCCTCTCCCCCTGCCCCACAGCTCTCTCCCTCACTCCCTCTCTCCTCCCTACCCCAGCCCACGGGATCTTCTATTCCTATTTAAAAGCTTCCCCGGCTGGGTCGGAAATTGGATTTCCTTTTTCCTGGACGCGTTTCCTGGCTTCGCCGCAGCGGCGGGGCAGGCGAGGGGGAGCGGCCGGGGGCTGCGGGGACGCTGCCCGCGGGTGGGCGCTGGGGGGTCGCGGTCCCGCCTGGCTCCAGCCCTCCCTCCACCTCACCCGCGCCCCCCTTTTCCCCCAGATCCAGTCGGGGAAACTTTGTTCAAAGACGGGAAGAGCCAGGCGTGGGGGTCTCTCAGCCCCGGCGTGCAGAAAGGTAAGAGCACCGCTGCCCCTTCCCCTGGACGGGCCCCGCTCCCCTCGGCCGGCACGGAGCGGGGACCCCCGGGGCACTCGCATGGTCTCCAGCCCAGGAGCCACCGGAGACCCCTTCCCGTCCTTTGCCGGGCACTGCCCATGCAGGACACGGCCACCGCGGAGCCCCCGTTCCCTGCTGCTGGGAGTGCCCCGGGCTGGGAGCATCCTGCCACCAGTTCCCACGGGGACAGCGGCGATCCCCGACGGTCGGAAACTCCCGTCCTCTGGCATCAGAAGGGAGCGGGGTACTCGTCCTCCCGAGCCCTGCAGCAGGGAGAGTCCAGGGTCCTAACTCCGGTCTCCCAGGAGCTCCGGGACATCCGACGGGAGGGAGCTGCCAGCCATCCCGGGAGTGGGGCGGGCTAATCCGGGCTCGGGAGATCCGTTCCTGCGAGTGGAAGAGGAGAATTGAAACATGATTCGTGAGGGAGCTGCCAGTGAAGTGGTGGGGCTCGGACGGGGCTGGGAAGGGATGGGTCCCCGGGAACCGGAGCCATCCGTCTGGAACAACCCGAGCAGGGGTCACGGCCAGTGCTGGCGAGGGCGCAGCCTGGAGCCTGCCTGGGAGTGCAGCAGCACTGGGCGTCCCGGGGCCAGCACTATAGTGTTTGGCCGTGTAGTTTGCCTGTTTGCTACAAGGCAGGCACCAGCGGTGCTCTGAGCAGGAAAAAATGGAGACCTGGTTTAGTGGTGGGAGCGGGAGAAAAGATGGAACCGGGGGAACTCTTTTGTCTCTGCACTGCAGACTCTGCCCAGCCACATTCTAAACAATGCGCTGCAGTGAGAACAATCATTTTGGATGCCTGGATATTTCTTTAGGGAGCTCTCAGGTGCATTATCATGGCACCCTGCGGCAGGCAGGATTGAGCCTCACCACCCCACACAAATTTTCCTGACCTCCCTGCATGGGGTGGAACACCCATGGGTGGGAGACAGCTGGAGGTCAGGGTGAGCTGTGGTGATGGAGAAGAGGCAAGGGCTGCAGATGCACCCTGGGGAGGAGAGATCCCCCCTCCTCTTGGCCTCAGGATGGGGAACCAGGAAATACAACACCTTGGAAAGACCTGGGCTCAACTGCGTGGATCAGGATGTCTGAGTGGGTTTTGGTGGAATGGGGATGGACAGGGAATGGCTGTTCCCTGCTTCTTCTAGAGCAAGATATAGGGAACACCAGATAAAACAGATGGCTCTAAACCAAGCAGAACAAGGTGGGGTTTTTTGTGAGAAATGTAGCAGAGCTGTAGGACTTCTTGTTGCTGAGGTAATGGGTACTAAACCTCTGTACAGGATACAAGCACCTTTAGACGAAATAATGGTAGAAGAGCACAGGGATAACTGTAAATGCACTTCCTCTGCTCTGGAAAGAGACTGTGCTGCAAGGACTGGCATCAGGAGCAGGGATGGGCAAGGGATGCTGCTCAGAGAACGGAGAGTGGGGTGTCTGGGTAAGTGCAGGGCTGCTCTGTAGGGCGGCTGGAACCCAGCAGTAGGACTCCTCTTTGCCCAAAGGTCCAGATTCCCTTTCCTCTCATGATGTCTGGCCAGACTCGATAGACCATGTCCCTGTGCCTCACCAGGGGCATGTCAAGGTGTGCCAGGCTTCAGTGTGTGCACAGTCTGGCACAGGGGCACCCACCAAGGACACTCCTCAGTGCAAGCTGAAGATGCAATGGCCATGGCTCAGGGAGGACATTTTTCCTCCAGAAATAAGAAACATCATTGATGGCTGATTCAAAGCCACAGTAGGTCATGCTATGTCCTCGTCTCTCCC
Organism: Cyanoderma ruficeps; assembly: GCA_008694505.1. Lineage (NCBI taxonomy): Eukaryota > Metazoa > Chordata > Aves > Passeriformes > Timaliidae > Cyanoderma > Cyanoderma ruficeps. The sequence continues at coordinate 13,669,638 of VZDJ01000594.1, read as the reverse complement.
TCCCCTACACCTATTTGTGTCCCTCTGTGGTGTAGTTCAGATCAGTATTGCACCTTGACTTGAGCTGACCATGGAGACATCTGTGCAGGGCACCGTGTCCTGAGAGCAGGGGCTGTGCTGTGAGACCAGCCCAGTTTCAAGCAGACATGGCAGTGGGGAATATTTGTGCTGGGATAGATCTGGGTTCTTCCAAGATATGTCCTTCTTGGGGCTGCCAATAAAAGAACAAGGCCACATCCTCCCATGAAAACAAACAAGCAGGTATTCATCTTCAGTGATGTGTGAATGTGGGTGAGAGGGATGGGGAGATTCTGAATCCAGACCCACTGCAACCTGGGTTGACCTCTGAGCACTCCTACTCTATCCCAATGTGCAAGGGCATCTTCTCCTCATATCTGGGGTGTAGGATGGGGTTGGGATGTTGCAGAGGAGACATAATCTTGTTACCATTTTATGTGTCTCTAAAGCAGGGAAGATGCAATTGGGCGCAGCCAACACCTGGGTGCGGGAGAGGATAACATAACGATAACATAACGGTGGGTCAAGGGGATTGGGGCACATCCTGCCCCTCATCTTGCGCCCTGAGCTTTAACCTCTCTGGGGCCTGGCCTTGCAGGAAGTGGGCAGATCCAGNAAGCGCTACGCCTACAAGTTCGACTTCCACGGGCTGGCACAGGTGTGCCAGCCAACCACCCCTGACCACACCCTCTACAAATTCCAGGGCAACCTGACACCACTGCCCTTCTCGGGCATCTCCAAACTCAACCTCATGACCTCGGGAGTGACACCGGCTGGCTTCTCCTACTGGCCTGGCTCCAGCCCATCTCTCTACCCTGGGCATGGTCTTCAGCCCTCAGCCTCGTTCAGTGCCATGGCAGCCTCCCACCTCAACAACATGAACAACCATTACCATTAGAGGCTCAGCTGTGCCAAGTGGATGCTCCATGTCCCTGGCAGTGTGGGGCTGTGGATTTGGGAAGCTCAGCGGGGAGGGATGGGGGATGGGATTGTGCCCTGCTCTCTCACTTGCCCCCTTTTAGGTTTGATGTGGTGTGGGGGATGGGGGGGTTGGTTCTCTGATGTGCGTGGTTGGAGGAGGGAAGCCATCTAAATTTAAGAGCCTAGGAACAGATGTGGATACCTAAAGCAGGGTGTGAATGGAAGGAAAAACCACGGGCTCCTCTCCTGGCAGGGACATCACCCCACCTTTCCTTTGCAACATGCTGCCCACACCCTGAATGTCCTTAGCTCTGCCTCCAGCCTGTGCCTGCCCTCTCCATTCCCTGCAGAGAGGAGTCAGGAGCTGGGGCCCCAGGGCAGCTGTGCCCATGAATGAAGGTCCCACTGAGAAGGGACAAGGAAAGGGGACCTTCCTTGACTACTTGGTCCCCTCACCTTTGTCTCCAAAGGCTTCCTTTCCTCCACCCCTCCTATACCTGCTGCCTGAAGGCAGCTTCCTTCAGACCTGAGGAGAAGCCTTGGTCTGGAGAGCAGATGCTTTCACAGTTCACTCATGCCCAGGGCAGGGCTCTGGGGTTGGAGATGCCAGGGACAAGTGTGGGGCTCAGTGCCAGTCCTCAGGGCAAGGCCAGATCCTGGAGGCAGCATAGCCTGGTCTCTGCAACTCTGCCCTCTTCCCAGTGCCCACGGATCACACCACAGACAGACTCTGACACCCTGCACAGGAGCCCGTGTCCTGCTCATCACTTCCAAGATTGATGTTCCAGTTTTACTCCAGCCTTAGCCTCTCACGTGCAACGCTTTGTGGGACACCCTCCACAAGTGGGAAAATCCCCAGGGACGAGGCAGTGTGGGTGGTGGAGCAGAGGAAGGGATGGCAGCAGGACTGGGAGCCCCGGGCATCAAGGGGCAGCCCTGGGTCTCTCCCTCTGGGTTCAAGGAGCTGCCCCCATCCTCTGGAGCAGGACTTTGGCCCAGTGGATGCAGAAGAGCTGGGCATGCTGAGCTCTGCACTGGCTGGGGGGTGGGATTGGTCTTCAATAAAACAGAGAGGTGCTGTGACCTGTGTCCTCTCCTGTCTGAAGCAAGCTGGCAAGAGGGGGAACCACTCAACAAATCCTCTCCCATCTGAGCCAGAACACCTTCAGGGCTGGGGTGGGAAGGGGCTGGCTGCATCATCTTTTGTCCAGGCATCGCCTCTGGTTCTTACCAGAGATAGGAGAGAGCTGGGAACCTCTGCGTTACTTGAGACACCCCTCCAGCGGCCATTCTCAGTCTCCCAGCCTTGCAACAGGGACCAAAGTGGCTGTGTAGGGGGAGTCATGTAACTACCTGGCCTACGGAAGGAGTGGTCACCCCACACCTCCTCTCCTTTCATGCCCCAGATCACAGCAGTTCCCAGATTTGGGGGCTCCATGCTGCCCCTTCTGCATCCCTCCAGGGTCTGGTCATTCTCATAGCCTTGGTGGCATCTGCTCCAATGCATCCTTACTGCCCTAATCAGCTTAAGGGAGAGGGATCTGATGTCAGTATGTCCTCTGGGGAGGGCTCAGGCTGTGAAGTGGGAGGGGAGGCTGATGCTGCTAGCAGAGAGTCCATGAGAGTGAAAGGAGTCGCAGGGACTGGGAAGGGGCTATCCCTTCCTGCAGGGTTTCTCAGTGCTGCACAGACTGGGTTCCAGAGACGGCAGGAGGTGAAGTGAGGGGGAAAAGGAGTAGGTACCCCCGCACAACCAAAGCCAAGATAGGCTGGAGACACCCCCTGCCCTCAAGTTTCACTTTGCAAGGACAAAATGGAGGAAATGGCCACAACTGGCTCCCTCAGAGACGGGGCAGAGGGCTGTGCCCTCGCCGGGGGAGCCGGCTTCAGGGCTTAGGTAACTGCGTGACGCAGGGCAGGACACGGATTAAGGGATGTGGGTCACTAGTAGCTCCTCCCTTCCCCCCTCTTCCCGTCCCTCTGCTAGTGTCTGCACCAGGGAAGCCCAGGTAAATCCAGCCCCCACCTCATGAGGGACCTGGCAACCCGGATCCCTGATGGATTGGAGGCGGGACAAGCTAGGGAAAAGGGAGACTTACCTTTTTGGGAGAGGGAGGAGCGACGCACAGACGCAGTGCAACAGGCTGCAGCTGGCGGCCGGCTTCGCTGTGCTCTGCGCTCACCCAGCACAGTCCCACCGCTCTGCCCCAGGGTGCAACGCCAAAAGCCGGACACCAGCCCCGCTCTCCCCAGGGACGGCCGCCAGGAAGGAAGCGGGGGTGGGGGGTGGGTGGGACACCCTTGCGGTACTGCACCAGCCATGCTCTTGCCTGCCGGAGGATGCAGCCGGTGTCACCATGGCAACTCGGGATGCTCCCATCCCCAGGGCGCACTGGGAGCCACCTCCCCTCAGGACATATTGAGCTTATCGGTGGGCTAAACAGAGGACCGCCTTCACCCAGCCCAGCCTCCCCCCTCCCCATAGCCCAGTCTGACCCCGTCCACCAGCAGTGCTGCTTTCTGCAGCTTCTTCAGTCACCAAAACCACCGGCTCGGAGCAGACTGCAGCAAAATCCTGCCAATGGGCAAGCAGGGCCGAGCCTGGCACAGCTCCCCGTGGCACATCATCCATGGCCCTGACCAGGGATGCCCAGCCCGGGGGGCAGATGGGGGGGCACCGTCTCTGGCAGTGGGGTGCACCAGCTGGTGGGGAGCCTATTTTACATGGCTCAGCTGCACTCAGTGCACCTGTGGGCTTCCAGCCTACCTGCGGGGAGTCCCTGGGTGCCCTGTGTAGGGTGAGATAGGGAACACAGTCCCAAAGGGCTTCAGCCTGTGCTGGGAAGACTGAGAGAGCAGAGCACATGGCCTGGCAGCTTCTTCTGCTGCCCTGTGATTAAAGGAAGAAGGAAATTTTTTTCCTACTAAAAAAACCCCAAAACCCCAAATGTATCTTTGTGTCTGGCTTTGCTCAGCTGGCAAGAGGGCTGTCCTGACCACAACCTCTTGCCAGCATGACAGGGGGCCCCCTCCAACTTCTCCAAAATCTTCCAGCCCCCCCATAATGGATCAGAGGGGGAATGGATTAGTCCCTCGCCTATTTTGGTGAAATGATGTTACCTCTTTCTTCATTTCTCATGCTGGGAGGAGCCTTTGCAATGCAGCCAGGCCATGTCTGTCCTGGGGGACACAGTCTGCCTCTCTGCCCACTCCTGCACCCTCACCAGGTCTCCCAATTCCCACCTATTTCCTTCTCTCCTCATCCCTGCTGCACTAGCTCCTCACCCCCTTACCCCCAAGCTGCTGACTCACATCCTCTCTCCAGACACCACCTTCTCTTGGCCTGGCTCCCTGCAAAGTGCTTCGTGACAGTGTGGCTCAGACAGAGCCTGCAGGTGCAGGCAGCCAGGCTCCAAAACCCCGGGTGAAGTCTCTCCAAGGAAGCAACAGCAATGCTTCCAGAAGAAACTTTCTCCTTTGGCAATGTGCTGAGGGCTGGAGCTGTACTGCCACCCTAAACCCAAACCTTGTCCCTGCTGCACCAGCTGGTGCCCAGGGAGAGTGTCGTGGGGCCACTGCTGCCCAGCTGTACACTGAGACCTTGGTGTGGACTTTGCTGAGGGCAGGAGCTGAGTAGCAGGAGGGCTGGATTAATGCGCTAATGCCAGATTATGCTCTAATGCAGGACTTCTGATGAGGGAGCAGTCCCTGTTCCAGCCCAGGGGATACTCACTCCCTGGGGCAGACTCACCACATCTGCCCTGGGTCACAGCTTGGTTCTGCCTGGCTGTCCCCTAAGGAGCAAAGTCCTCAGAAGCGACAAAGGACTGTGAGACAGGCAGGGGAAACAACAAAGGAGGGAAACCTCCAAGCTCAGCTCTCAATGACACAGACTATGCAGGCCAGGCCTTCTGCTTTGCCAGGCTCTGTGACAGAAGGATTAACCACCGCAGCGGGGCTCCAAGATAGCCAGTTCCCCTTCCTCATCTGCCCCAGCTTCCTGGCACAGGGCTGTCCCCAATCTGTGCTCCTCATTCCCAAACACATCAGCCAGGCAAGGCCACAGGCCATGCTTTGGCTACAGTGGGAACCAAAGTGTTTGCCATCCCACCTCCCTCAGTCTCAGGCCTGCCACTGGGTGCAGGCACCCTAGGCACAGGCAGAGCTCTTGCAGGTTTCCACCTAACCTGGATGTGTCTTCCATCAGATGAGACAATGTGGCAGCGTCCCTGCCCTATCTGAGTACAAATATCTCATCAGCCAATTTAGTCTGGGGCCCGTCCTACTCTCTCTGCCATTTGCTGCCATCTCCCCGGGTCATTTTGCCCATGTGCTCCCCCACAGGCACCCGAGTAGCAGCTGTGACCGAAGTGCCATGGAGCAGGGAGACAACCAGAAACCTGCATCCACAAGCCATCCCCATTTCAACAGAGCAGCAGCAGCCCAAGGCTGCAATGGAGCCAGTGTTTGAGTAGCTCCCACAGAGGCAGAAGAGAGACCTCCCACTTCCATCTGCCTCAAGGAGTATGTTCTCCATCATCCTTGCAAGCAAATGACAAAAGGCTTGTGCAGACTGCTGGGCCAAGGCAGGTCCTCCACCAGCCATGCAGATGCTGGGTCTGCATCATCCAGAATACTTTCCTCCCATGGAGAATCTCCAATTAATTCTGGGGGATCGTGACAACTCTTAATAGCAAAAGCACAGCTTCCCTGCGGTTTGTCTGACAGGAAGAGGCTTGGCTTTCCAGGCTGGCTGCTCCAGCTGCCTGTCACCTCTCCATGCCCCAGTGTCATGGCTAGCTCATCTAGCCCATGGGGTTTGCTCCACAGACAGAGCAGTCAGGCAAGGAAACTCCCACAGAGCTTTTTCCATGACTCCAGGTAGAAACTCCCTTTTTCATGTGTGACCATGCATCCTTGGGATCCACTGCCACCCAGGGTGCATCTAAGAGCACCTTTGGGAAGGAAGATAAGGGTGCTTTGGCCTGGGAAGAGACCTCCTGGGGCAGGAGGGGCTGAACCCACTGCAGGTTGCAGTGCCCACCCCTGCTGCTGCAATGTGGAGCAGATAGGGCACCACCCACTGTGAGGCATGGGAAGGAGATGTATTGCTGGTGGAGGAATTTCAAACTAGGAAAGTACTGGGATCCTTCACCTGGATCCCTGTGGTGACTGATCACTGATTTGGCCCTGTTGCTCTACCTCCCAGTCCCAAACCTGACGTGAATCCTCCCACCCCTGCAACCCCACACACTGCTGGGCCCTGTGTCTGGCAACACAGGGGACTGCCCAGCCCCTCCTGAGAGGGTTTCAGTCCCTCACTGCTCCTCAGAGGGCACTGGTGGCTGCAGGGGTCACAAGTGTGGAGACAAGCTCTGTCCATTCCCCTTCCTGCTGTCCAATAGCTGGCTCTTGAGTCCAGACCATCAATCATGCAGCAGCACAGGAGGCTGGCATGTCAAATCACAGTTTTAAAAAGGGAAAAACCAAGCTCCCTAGCCTGTCTGAGATTCTCACCCTCAGTACCCAGCTCTGCTTGTGTTGTCTCACGTCTCCTTTGCCTTGGGGGAAGCAGAAAGCTCCCAGACAAGGTAAGATTAGTGTCCCCCTGTCTTGTTCCCCCCAGCAGCTCTACAAGGTCCTCTGAGGGAGGGAAAGCCAGGCATGTCTGTCTCCCTCCTTCCCTCCCTCCAGTAAGGCTCTGGCTGAGCCACTGAGGCATATTTAAATGCATGGGAGCATCTAAGCTCCTCTCTCATTCCTTGACATTTCTAGAGACTCCAAGCTGTCTTCAATTACCAGTCTGCAATTAGCTCTTTCTAAATCCCCCAGTGAGGCCTAGGACTCTTAATCAATGAAACACAAGGGAGGAGGGGAAGGACATGGCCTCACTGCAGCTGGAAGCATTTCAAAAGGCTGGGGCTTGAAGCTGGAATAACCCCGTGAGTGTCTCTAAGGAGATCTGTAGGGTGGGAAAAATCCTCCAGTGCTGGGAGGTTGTTCAGCTCTGGGGAGGGGCCTCCATACAGCCCTGCAACTGGGAACAGAGATCACGGGACAAACACCACAGCTCAGGGTGGAAATAGCTGGTACCAATGGCTCGGGTGTTACCCTGTGATGCAGCAGACCACCTTACTGTATTCATCTCACCGTGCCTCACTTTCCCTCTCCACAAAACGCTGATACAGGAGAGCCAGGGCTCTCCCAGCAGCCCCATAGGAGCTATAAGGCTCCAATCCCACCAGTTGAAGCCGAAGTAACCTTTCTTATGACAAGATGTGGGTATGGCCAGAGCTGGGGTGGGTTGCAAATGCCTTGTGGCTCAGACTGCTCACCACAAGGTCACATGAATGTCAATCTAAAGGCAAGGACAAGAGCAGCATCCGTCTTGTTGGGTTTACACAGCCATGGAAAAGCCTTGCACAGCACCCTGCCAGGTCAGCCCCCGTCATAGGGACATCTGTGCTGTCTTCCTGGCAGCACAGCTTTGCCTGAATGAGCCAGATTGGGCCTAATTAGCAGCTCTGCTGATGCACACAAAGGTATAGAGAATCCAGCTTACCCTCCATGACCTGCAGAGCCAGCACAGCTCTTCCCAGTGGAGGGGAGCCCGAATGCCTGGCTCAGAGGGGCTGTGAAGCACTGGATGCAGACCCCAGCCAGAGAGCATGTGCAGCAGCTTCTGCTAAAGAAGTCCTGGCAAATTCAGTACCCTGAAGCATAGCAACCAGTTTTAAAAAAGGCAAAGCTTTCCCATTCTTCACCCCTCTTCCTGGAGGCCTGCAGAAGCACAGATCCCACAGCCTGCTGGTGCCAGGAAAAGGGAGCCCAGCCCTGCAGAGCAGAGGTAGGAAGGAATGAGGTGAAGGAGGGCATAGCTTCAGGAAAAATAAAACTAAATTAAAAAAAAAATGGAGGTGACATGAACTGTGGCATCCTGTTTAAATTCAGTGTGACAGGCAGGCATCAGGAATTTCCATCTGGAATGGAGGAGGCCAGAAGAGCTCACAAGGGTCCAAGAGACACTTGAGTGGACCAGGACTGGCCTTGGTCACAAAGAGGGGTGAAAATTTGACCCCCAGCTTACATGAGGGAGTAAAAGCTCCTTTGGGAACCAGGGCCCCCCATCCCTCTTGGGGAGGAGTGGATCATGAGCAGGAGCTTGGGGTGCTACCCCGATTGCCCTTGCACCCCACAGCCCAGCAAGTCCAGGAGCCACCACCAGGCCCATCCAGGCCACCTCTTTATTCTCCAGTGAAGCAAAGCAAGAGGAGAGGAGACCCACCCCTCTCCCATAGCAGACCCCCTCTGTTTGGGCACCCTAGGCCTCCTCTGGCACACACCCCTCTTCCCACAGCAAGACAAGGGGGGTAGGCATCTCCCCCTGTTTCGGGGGGCACACACGGGGGGGGATTTACCCGCGGGAAGGGGCGTGGGCGCCCCCCCCCCCATCGGCTCGAACAAAGGGGTATGCGGGCAGCTCCCGCGGGGTGAGGGGCTGAGCCGCCCATGCTGGGGGGGGGTCATACAGCACACGTGGGCGGGGGGTGGTGAGGGAAAGGCATCGCCCACAACACAGAACCCCCCCAGCCTTGCCCGCAATCCCTTCCTTTGTCTGCTCAGGCGCGGCAGCTCCAGCACCACGGACAGCACCGGGAGCGCTGCGGAGGCGCGGGGCGGCCCTGCCCGCGCCGGGGGACTCTTTCACATGCACCCTCTACCTGGGGCACCCGCCACACCCTAAAATAACCCCCCAAGCCCTCCTGCCCCCAGCCCCCACATCCATTTTTTCACCCTTTTTTTTCTAGAGAAAACGCATCCAGGAGCCTCCGCTCCTCCGCAGCCTCCCCCTCCCCCCCTTGGCGAAGGTGGGAGGGACACCACTCCCCCTCCCCGGTCTTCACCGCCGCCTCGGTGTTCCGGAGCGCAGCCCCCAGCTGGGGTCGGAGGCGGGGGACGAGGGCAGCTGGATCCGGAGCAGGGAGGGTCCAAGCAGCGTCTCCGTGGAACTGACGGCTGGGGAAGGGGGAAGGCGAGGAGGATGCGGGGGCAGGGGGTGGAATCCGACAGTCCTTCGCCTCCCCCGCCCCTCGGTGCGCGGCCCCTTCCGCCCCCGGCGCCGGGGGCCTGGTACCTCCCTAACGGTCCAGGCTGATCGTCCAGTGCTTGGACCCGTCTCCGCCCTCGCCCTCGCTCTTGAGGTCCTGGAAGAGTTGCGTGAAGTAGTGCGGGTCCGCGTTGATTCGCAGCATCTTGGCGCTGAGGCGCTGGATGATGCCCAGGCAGCGCTCCCAGAAGCGCCCCTTGTCTCCCTCCACCAGGAAGGGCTTGAGCGGGTAGGAGATCTCGTTGCCCATGTAGGAGTAGGCGAGATAGAGGCAGGTGAGGAAGGCGGCCTGCAGCTCGGCCTGGCTCCCGATGTCTTCGCCCCGCAGCGCTTCCCGGCACAGCAGGTAGACGAACACCAGGTTGGCCGGGGTGATGAAGCCCTGGTCCTGCCAGCCCTGCAGCAGCAGCGAGCGGTCCACGCTGCGAAACCACGAGATGAGTTCTCCGGGGCTCAGCTCCTTCAGGCGGTAGCAGCGGCGGCACACGAAGTCCCCCAGGCAGCGCAGCAGCTCTCCGGTGGACGCCTGCACCACCACGCGGCGCGGAGACCCCGGGGGACGGCTGCTGGCCGGCGGCGGTGGCGGCGGCGGCTTTCCCCCGCCGGAGCCCGGGTGCAGCTCCTGCGGCGCCGAGGGCACCGTGGGCACCGGCACGGCCAGCGGGCCCTGCTTGGCGCCGTCGGCCGGCCCCACCACAGACTTGCGCAAGTTCTCTCGGTTGCGCTGCACCACCAGCGGGTCGGGCTGGCCCGGGCCCCCCCCCGGGGGCCCGCCGCTGGGCTTCGGCGTCACCTTCTTGGTGCTCTTCTTCTTCTTGGCTGAGACGGCCACCAGCCGCTTCCAGGTTAGCGCCGAGATGAGCACGCCGGGGCGCTTCAGGCGGCTCTCGCCCTTGCCCGGCACCCTTCCCGACGCCTTCTCGGCCAGCAACCCCCCGCCGCCGCCGCCGCCCTTGCCCGAGGAGGCGGCGGGGGAGAGGGAGAGCACCGTGCCCATGCTAACGCCGAGCGGGACGGGCGTGCGGGGGCCGGGGCGCCGGCACCGCCCATATGAAGCCGGGAGCTGCGGGGGAGGCGGCCCGCACCGGGGCCGCGGTGCCCGAAGATGCTCCGCCGCGCCCGCTCTGGGCTCCGCGCCCGCCGCTGCAGCCAGCCGCGGCCCCGCCGCTCCCCGCCTCCCCGCCTCCCGCCAATCGCCGCCGCACGGGCTCCCGGTGCGCCCGCCCCTCGCCGGTGGGTGGCGGGGGGGGCAGCGCGGCGCGGCTTTGCCCGGCGGCCGCCGCCCCGGCGTGACCTTCACCGATGGGCTCGTTCGGTGCGCCCGCCAGGCAGGACGGGCTGGGACCTGCGATGCTGTCACAGCCCCCCAGCCCTTTGTGTAGGGGACGTGATGGCGAGCCCAGAGGACAGGGGACATGGGAAGGGTCTAGGGAGGACTTCTGAACTCGGCTGTTCTTGCCACGTCTTGCTCTGTTTTCTTACCTACAAGGGAAGGGGTAAACCTTCCCAGACCAGCAGAGCCCCCTGGCCCAGTGGTGCTGGGGATACACGGTGGGGAAGAAAAGCCTTTGAAAATGCTAGAGGAAAGGCTGAGGAGGCATGAGGATCAAGAAGATCGGGTGCTCAGAGGGCAGCTGGAGAAGGCTTGGGATGGGTGCAAGGCTGGCTGTGACTCGGAGGCGAACATGAAAGGTTTAGGCTTGGCGGCCAAGCCTCATCTCTCCTGAGAACCAGCCCAGCCCTGGGCATGGCTCCACAGGGAGTCAGAAGGTACCACGGGGGAGCACTCCCATGACTTGCTGTGCAAGCATGGGGTCCTTCACCCACCCTGCCTCTTCCCGCTCAGCTGTGTAAGGGAGATTTGCCATCAGGCTGACAGCCATCAGCATCAGGCCAAAGTCAGGAACCTTGGAGAAACAGGACAAGACCACCTCCCTGTTCTCAAGGCAAGACCAGCCAGCTCTGCTGCCCAAAGCTCCCAGACCCACAGGAAAGGAGGAGAGGGAAGAGATGCTGCACTCCTGCATCATTGCAAATGGTGTGCAGTAAACCAGCCATGTGCATGAGCATAGATGCTGCTTCTCCCTCTGTGGATCAGAGCACGCCATAGATGTTGCTGCCTGTCTGCGCCATGCAGGAAGATCCCCCTTGTATTTCCCCTGAGCTGCAGCCCTGATTTTTACAATGAGTGCCAGGCATCCATTAAGAACAAAATGTCCCAATTGTAGGGACTGCTCCCACAAGTGAAACACTGGGAGAGGCAGCTGGAAAAGGTTTCAGGGAGAATGTCTCAAGGATGCACTTTGATACAGCATTTTATGTGTGAAATGAACACATGTCGTTGCCAGGATGTAGCTGCTGCCGGATGGATCCAGGCTAACAGGCGGTAATGAATTATCAACTGGGAGGAGCTAAACCAGCCCACCCTCTCCCCTCCCCACTTCCACTGCACTGCTGATGCTGGAGGTGTTTGCAAAGAAAGCGCAGACTCGGAGCCATGTTTCAGGCTTCTAGACTGGCCTGCCGGTGCTTGGGGCTGACTTGCCTTTCTGGGAGCAGGGAAGAGGCTATGCCCTCTGGGCCACAGCAGGGATGGAGAGCAAAGTCTCATTCCCACATAGCCTGCACTGTGGGCAGCTGCCATCCTGCAGTGACATCTGCAAAGAACAGGCATGTGTACACAGAGACCCTCAGATGCACAGGTTTGCCTAGGGAGTGGCCAGAACCAAAGTGGATGTGGGCCAGCATTACCTACTCAAGGCCAGCTTAGGCTGGGCTGAAGTAACCATAAGGATTTGGTAAAGGGGTATAAACGCAGAGGAAGAAATTCAGGACAAGGTTCCTGATGACAATTAAGTCAGCACCTTTAGATATACATAGCTGGTTTCAACCTAGCTAAGAAGATGGAGGAGCCCTAGGGAGGGGATAGGAAGGAGCTTGTTGTCTTTGCTCTCTTGGCGTGTTTAAGGATTTTCTGGTGTGCACACATGGTCTCACCAGAAACCCACAGCTGAATTTTTCAGGTGAGGAAGCAGAGACCTTTCTGCATACTACTTGCTCCTGTTGAAGTAAAATTGCTCTCAGATTGCTTCACATGAAGCCTCCCCCACATTGTGTGAGCTCTCCCAAACTGGCTTCCCAGAACTCATTCATAAAGGTTAGTCTTATTTGGCAGTGGTGAGCTGGACTTCACAGCAGAGGCCAGAGAGCTCCCTAGCCCTGGCTGGGCTTGTGGTTGCTGCACCACTCTGCTCAGTGTGCGTGCATCTCCTACCACTCCCAGGAAGAGACATTTGGCTGAAGCCTCTTTAAAAATCCAGCTCAGGGCTGTTTAGTGATGCAGCTCGAGGCCTCAGCTATGAGCAGCAGAAGAGCTCCAGGGCATTATTCCCTTCTTGCTTGCAGCTTGTGTCTTGCTGCGGCAGCAGCTCAGGGGTAGAGGAGGTCAGCAGGCCCCCAGTCCTTCTCCAAGGCAGTATTGCTGACAGGGGCAAGAGCTTCCTGCAAGCACTGTGGAATTACCCAAGCCCCACAAGAACAGCAGGATGTTCCTTACGTGGGTAAGGAAGCAGCTTTGGAGCTTACATGGGAAGCAGCTGCACTCTCATGTGAAAGAGGAGGATCTTTTCCCCACTCTTTAGTTTTATTCTTCAGGCTCAAGCCCTGAGGCTGGCAGGCAATGATATAGCCCAAGCTACATCCTTGAGACCATCTCTTCTTGGCCTTTTTCTTGGTCAGCTAGTAGAGAAAGGCACAAAGCAGGAGGGAAGGGCAGCATTTCCCTTTCCCAGGGAATTTGGGTTCCCACTTCAGGCAGCAGAAATGACATGCCCTCAGATGACAGGGAGGAATGAGATAGATCTTCAGGCACAGTCAGTCTCAAAAATCTCAGACATCTGCCCTTGGCTAAATCTTTAGCTGTCGGTGGGGTAGATTTGCAGGGACAGTGTTGGCATACACAGATCCTCTGTGACTAAGGGTCACTATAGCAGGGCAACACATGCATCAGTGGCCTGCTAACTCCAGCAAAGGGATGCTTTGCTGTCCAAGACTCTAATCTGGGCCATGTGAAGGCATATCCCTGTCCCGAATCAGGGGTGTTCCAGATGGGAAGTTGGAGCTCATGTTCCCAGCACAGCTGACTGGGCTCCAGGGATGGAGACAGGTGGGAAGACAGCAGCACCAGGGGACAGAAGCTGGTATAAAACCAGTACTGCAGGAATTACTGTAAAAAGTCTTTGAGAGAGCTAGCACTGACCTGCAGGATCCACACAGTTTCCTGCAAGTGCCTGAAAATCTCTTGCTTTGCTTCACCTGGCCTGAGCCTCCCACCACTTAGAGCTGTGCAGCTCTGTCTGCCTGGTTCAGGTGGGAATGTGGGGGCAGCTCAGGCAAGCTCATGCCAGCTGTCACACCCTCTCCAAACTGTCTCTGCCATGATGTTCCCGTGCTGGGGCTCTGGCTCAGAAATGCATAAGCTCTCAGCCTGGGGCAAGGCAGCTCTCCCAGCACCCCCATGACATAAAAGGCATTTTGGAGGGTCCAGGGCCCCCTAGTCAACTTCCAGGCTACTGAGCTATTGGACACGGGCTTTGTGATGGGTCCTGGCTTAAAGCAGTTGGCACATCCCCCTGCCTGCTCCAGAATAATGAACGAGCATGTGTTTGTTGGCTGGCTAGAGCTGTTCTTTAATGGCTCACTTGCTGTGCCGTGGTCTGTCTGTACTGGCAAAGGCAGGCAGGGAATGGACTGTCTCCCTGGCAGCAGCTGGCCAGCCAGCTCCTGCACTGCTTTACCCACGGAGACGGAGCTCAGCCTCAGAACATCTCTCAGTGAGCAGGTCTGACATACCTGATGCTCCCTCTCCCCAGGCCTCACAGCAGACAGCTTCCAGCAGAAGTCCTGCCTGTGTTGGGAGCCCTGGGGTTGGGAAGCCTCAGAGGACCTGGCTGGCAGGATGTCTGCAGTGCCCAGGGAGGAGAACTGGCTTGTGCTTCTGAGCATCCAAGCCCAGGCATCTTTTCCTTTTCCATTCCTGATTACCTTCCACCTGTCTCCTGTCCCTGTCACAGCCCTCAGGGACAGGGGGCTACAGCTGTGGGTCCACCAAAGCTTACCCTGCAATACCCCGTTAGTGTGGCTCAGGGTGGGGAGCAGTGCCTACCTGCAGTGGCTGCCGGAGCTTGTGCAGTCCCTGCTCCACAGTCAGCCCTGGATTCACACAGTAGAATGAAGCAGAGCACAGTCAAGTCAAGCAGCCCTGTTGCAGTCCCTGGAGAGAAGCTATTTTTGTCCTGCCATTTGCTGAATGGTGGTGATGGGAATGGCTCAGAGAGCTGGAGAAATGCAGCTTCTCTGGGTGGAAAATATGCAAGGCAGAGGCGTGCTTGAATCCACATTAAAACACATCTCTGCTTCCTAATCTATGGGCAGAGAGATGGGTCCTAGCACTGGGCTGCTGGGAGAGGCAAGGCGGTCCTTGCTGACATAGGGGTGAGGATGTGGATTGATTGCCACCAAGGCAATACTTCCAGCCCGCATCCCTCACAGGACTGCTGACACTAAAGCCCTTAGGGAAGAAGCTCTAAGCCCTGTGTGGAACAAGAAGGAATAACTGGGAAGTACCAAGTACCGCCATGGGCTGCTTAAATGCCTGCCAGCACATCTGTAAGGTCTTGTGGCAGGAGAAAATCCACACAGCCGCAGGGTGATAGAGGTTGATGAAGGGCTAATTATCCTCCCTGCAACCAATTCAGGCTCCGTCAGGAGACCCCTTGCCAGCCCAGCGCGGGGCGGTGACGGTGGTCTCTGCGCTGGAGCCCCGAAAGGGTGAGGCGGAGCTGGGCGAGCCCGGGCGAGGGGGCGGCTCCGGGGGGCGAGGGGGTGGCCGGGCCGGGTCCGTGCTGCCCTCTCGCGGCAGCCGCCCCCGCGGCTGGCCCGGCCCTGCTCGGGTCCTCTCCCCATCTCCAGGGTGTCTCTCTAGCGGCTGTGTGCCCAGCCCTTCACCGTAATTCCGGGCCTCCCTCCGCCCTCCCCGCTTTGGGGATGCTGGCTGTCAGGGGCACTGGCATCGCTGTGGGGGCATTCCATGGCTCTGAGGGACAGCGTCTGGTTGCCCGTTTGGTGACTGTGATTCCTTCCTGCTGTCCGTCACCTGGGAAGACCCAGCACCTCCCAGCCCGCCAGAAGCTCGGAGCATCTCTAGGGTCTCCTGGCAGTAAAACGGCTGTGGGTGGGGACGAGGACTCTGTGCTGGGATGGAAGGGATGCCACAGGACGATGTGTGTTCGGAGAATCTTGGGAGAAGAGGCCAAAGGGAAGCATGGGGCAACGAAAGCATCTGTGCAAGTATCCTCCCTGACGGTCAGCAAAGATTTATCCAGGATCATGTAGATGCTGGGCATTGAGCCCAGGACCCCTGGTTTCTAGGTGAGAGTTGTTCCCACGCCTCCCTGGCTGGCAGGAACTGAATAATCTAGTCCCTAGGGATTGCTTCCGTCCGGCAGGCAGGCAGCTACCTTTATTTAACCTCTTCTGCAGGCACATGGACACTCGGTACGCAAAGGGCAGGTTGTGGGGGCACAGCTGGCTCTGCACCAGCTCTCCTGGTGCTCTCTGCCCAGGCTGTATGCATGTGCAGATGCAGCTGCATACTTGCAGCATCGCGTGCATCCACAGGTCAATGCTGCCTCAGCATCCCGAAGTACTGGGGCATTCCAAGCCCTGGGACGAGGCTGCATCCCCTGGCTCTGTTTCCCAATGATGACTGGGAAGGCAGAGCCGTAAGCTCCAGCTCTTGGGGTGCGTCGTCTCCGTGTGGTGGGCAAAGGGACTTGGTGACACTTGGGCGGGGCTAGCTGTCCACCAGATGGAGCTGCACCCCACGTTTTGATGCTGCTGGGGTGGTCCTGGGCCAGTCCTGGTCTCTTGCTTCTTTTCCCTGTTCTGGCAAGGAGGGACCCTGGCCTTCCCCAGCCCCCCAGGTAACGCACACCTGAAGGTGAAGGACAAGCATGCACGTCCATGTACACACTCTCTGGTGACAAGTGCTCACTCCCATTAGCCCCACTTGCCCAGCAGTAATTGCCTGCTTGCAGGTAGACAGTGGATATTGACAGACTTTTTGGAAGCCTTCTCCACAACAGTGACACAAGGGGACTTGGGATATTGTCCCCAGTGGTGTTCTGGCCGACATTTTTACAGGGCTTGGGGCTAACTGCATTCACTGCATGGAGGATGGGGTGAGTCCCATCTCCTGCCAAGCTCTTCATGTAATGTGGATCTTGCCCATTCTAGTTGTGTGTGGGTCCCCAAGGATCCCCTGACCCTCTGGAGCTGCTGCTGGCCATGCCATCAGCTCTCCTGTGACCAGGGATGGAGAATTCCAGGCTGAGTGCCCTGTGACCCTGTGCTTGAGGTGCATCTGCTCAAGCAGCGTCGCCCTGTGAGATCAAAAGGATGGCAAGGACCTCTGGAAGAAAAGCCTGCATTTGACAGTCCTCAGCAGCCCTGCACCAAGAACTGGCAGTGTGAGATCCAGCTGCCTTAGCTTTGAGGGGTTCAGGGGTTATTGTTCCTGTGATGACACCATGATAACTCCCAAAGGTAGTTTGACACCATCAGAGCCCTAGACCTGCCTCATGAAGCTGGCACCTGGAAGATCCTCTGGTCAAGAAATCCACTCCCTTCCATATGCAACCCACCATACCTTCCTTTCTCCCCTAATGCTTGCCAGTTCCATGAATTGTTCCCATCACTGAATGTCCCTCCTCCTTTCATGGCACCCCCAGTGCAGGACTGGGAAGTCGAGGTGCTTGAGGGGGTCTGTCTGCCCTCAGTCATGGCCAGACTGGGGTCTGGGGGAGAGTCTGCTCCTTGCCTGGTCTGTGGTGGAAGCGAGGGGGGCAGCTGTACAGGAAATAATCATGGCTTGTTCCAAGATTAAATCACTGGCGGGAGTGTGAGAGAGGATAAAAGGAGCCGTCTGTCGTTAGAGGGAATATTAACCCGGCAGCGGGTTGGGAGGGGGGAGAATTTTATTCCTTGCACTTGCTGGCTGCCAGGCCCACTGTGCACACAGGGTTCGGCACTGACAGCATCTCTCAGCAGGACATGTGCCCTCCCTCCCCAGCTCAGCCTACATCATGGGCCTTTTTCCCTCCCTGCTCCAAGGACATAAGCTTCTTTGAGCAGGGGCAGAAGAAAGTTTTTCAGAGAAGTTGGGAAACTGAGGCAGGATCGTGCTGCATGTCTGACACCACATGGAGGCACTGAACCACTCTGTTCCTCTCTACATTGCTCTTTGCCCTGCCCAGGCCAGGTCTTCTCTCAGCTCCTGTGGATGAGCTCAGCATGGCACAAAAGTTTCTTGTTTGGTCTGGCCCTTATCAGAGACCTGCCTCGAGGCCCTTCAGCATGGGAACTGGGTTGGAGCTGGAGCAGGTGAGGCCAAGGAGTAAGGGACAGAGCAGAGGGAAAACAAGACACCAGCTGCAAAGGGGTGAGCTGGCAGGGAGATAAGATAGAGGGAGAAATGCAAAATATGATGGGTGGCAAACGGGAGGGAACGTGGGAAACTACAGGGCACCTTGGGTCAGCCCAGCTGGGAGACACACTTAACAGATCAGACCCTTTTGGGGTGCCAGCCAGCTGTGGTGACAAACTCCTAGTGCTGCTCATGTCCCCTTGCTGTTGGGCTGGGACCTGCTTTCAGCTTTGTGAGCAGCTGAGAGGGGACCCCAAGACCCCTGTGACCCTCAGCTGCTCCAGGGCTGTGTGGAGGCTGAGCACGGCCCTGGAGAGCTGTCACAGTCCTGCTGCTGGCCTTGCTGCAGGGAGGAAAGGCATGTTCTCTGGGCCAGATCAGGGCTGCATTTTACGGGCTCTCCTGTGCCAGGATAAACATGGGGTTTGTAGTTTGCAGCAAGTGGTTGATGAAAGCCTGTGGCCCTGTGTTTAGGACTTCCTTCCCTTTGAAGGAGCAGTCCTGGCAAGTTCCCAAGCAAGAAGATCCCAACTCCTTCCCCCTTGTCTTTTCTTTCCCCTCACAGCCCATTCCCTCTCCAGCTGAGGCCTGGGCTGAGATAAGATGATGAGCTATCCTTGGCTGTCTGGTCCAGCCTGGTGCTACCCCACAGAGTCAAGCTCTTGCCTCCACACAGGTTGAAGCCCCCAGTGCTCAGCCTTCCCACATGTGGAAGCCTGGCTCTGTGCAAACTACTGGAGTTTGGTTTGATTTTGCCTCACCAACTTCCCTTATTCGCCTCCTCCCTCTCTGGGGGAAGTCATTGAGAAAGCCCAGTGCTGTTGGGAGCAGCCAAGGCAGTAATTCCCCCACCGACACAGCAGAAACCATCAGCTTGCACAGTTGCCTCCTCAGCATCCACGGTCAGTGCTGGCAGTGCCAATGGGTACTTGCTGCTGGTCGCTGCCCATCCCTTGGGCTCCAGGCTTAGCCATACCTGCTGCTCCTCCTCCCTAAGGAAAGGCTCCCATGGCACCAGCTCCATGGTACAAGGCATGGACTGAGATCTTCAGGGGTAGGCACATATGGCCCCCAGCACCCCCCAGCAGCTCCCATCCCTTGTACAGAGAACCTGGAATGGATGGAAACCCTGCAAGCTCATCCAGAGATCACTGCGGGTTTTCAGCCAGGGCAGGTTTGGCCCTGCTGCACACAAACCCCAGCAAGCAGCCGTTGCCAAGACGCTGCAATTTCCAGGCCGACATCAAAAAGCAGCTGGGGATTGGCTTGCACACGCTCCCACACAGCACATCCTCTCTGTTTTATGAGTGATGTTTTACAACATAAGTGCTGCTATATTAAGCCATGCATCTGACTGGAAAAACAGGAGATGGAGAAGCAAGAGCAGCTACCTCAGTGCCTGCAGATGCTTTAACAGTGTGTGAGTCCTCCTCCTGTTCAGGTTCTTGTCTACATTTATCCCCCTGCCTGGCCTTATGCAGGGAAGAGGTAGGCATGGGCACCTTGCCCTATACAGCTTGCCCTTGGGCTTTGAATGGGGTGTTTTCCTACCTTTGGAACGCCTCATCCCCCTGTTCTACTTCAGGGGTGGGCAGAAACAGCAAAACGAGGCCAGTCCCCATCTTTTGGAGCAAAACTGCAGGCTATCAGAGGCTTCAGCTGGTGCCCTAAGCAAAGGCTGCATATTTGGGGAAGGCTAGCCCTTCTCACGGCCAGGCAGGTGGAAGGAGAACCAGGTCTCCTTCCTGGTGGCTCCAGGAGGTGCTGCTCTCTGCCCACAGCTGCACCTCTGTAGCATCCCTGCACCCAGAGGGCCAGGGCAGTGCTCAGTGCCCTGTGGGCCTGAGAAGCAGGGAGAAGCAAAAGACTTGGGCCTATGCTCCCTGGAGAGACCCTGCTTTTATTCCTTACGACTCCCCAGGTAAGGATTGGCCCAGAAAGCCTAAGTTTTCAACAGGCTGCATCACTGGCCCCTGACCTGTACCCCCGTCCCTCGTCCATGGGGGTGGGCATAAATTGTGTGGCTGTGCTGTGCTCTACCTGGGGACGGTGGAGGGAGCAGTCCTTGGCAAGCCAGGACCCTCGCAAGAGAGCAGTAGAGTTGATTTATGCTCCTGACATTTCTCTCCCAGTCAGGCAGAGCTTTTAATAAAGAATGAGTGATTTATGGCTTCTTTTAAGCAGCAAGGAATGTTACCTAAGGCAGTCTGCCCCCAACACCTCTGTCTCACTGAAACCCTAGCATCTGGGCTTGCAAGAGGGGAGCAGCCACTCTCTCTGCTCCTGTCTGCTCCTAAAGTCCTCCCCACAGC
Source organism: Cyanoderma ruficeps (assembly GCA_008694505.1). Lineage (NCBI taxonomy): Eukaryota > Metazoa > Chordata > Aves > Passeriformes > Timaliidae > Cyanoderma > Cyanoderma ruficeps. The sequence continues at coordinate 13,649,795 of VZDJ01000594.1, read as the reverse complement.
CGTGGTAGCCCCAGCATCCTGCTCCATTCCTGTCAGCAGCACCCTGGCCCTGCCTAGGGATGCTCTGGCACGCTGCAGGGAAGGGTGCTGTATCCCCTCCAAATGCCCCAGCCCTCGGCAGGGGAGCAATGTGCAGTCCACAGGCCACCTCACACACAGCAGTGATTCAAGGAAAGCTGCTGTCCTGAGACCCCTCTGAGAGGAACCCTGTGGTGGCTGGCCTGGGGACAGGATGACAGCTCCACAGCAGTTGTCATGGTTACCGGGTATTAATGGTGCGGGCACGACTGCTTCCCAGTGATGAGCAGCTCCAGAAGGAAAGGGCTGCCCTTAACCTGCCCAGTTGGAGCCATTCCCATGGGGGCTTGGCCGTGGAGCCACCACCATACCAATTCCCAAATGCTCCAGACCATGAGCCAGTGCTGACCTAAGCCAATGCCAAACCCAGAGGTGGCAGCAGCTTGCAACTGAAGGAGCTTCTTGGAGTCTGAAATGACTCTGGGGTCTCTCAGGGCAGATAACGAAAAGGATGTCTCCCCTTCCCTCCCAGCCCCGCTAACTAGGGGCAGCTGGAGAAGGCCACGGGGCTAGGGGACACAGTGGTCAGCAGGAACAACGACACAGCAAAGCTGCAGGTCCCTACCAGCCAGCCCCTTTGCCCTCTGGAAAGGGCTAATGAGTGAGGACAGGGGATAAGAGCAGGGGAAGAGGGAGCATCACCCAGACTAAAGCTGCCCCAAGAGGCTCCCAGCTGCTAATGAAGATAAAGTGCCCAGTTCCTTTTCTTCTCCCAGTGAAATGGCTAAGGGGGAAAAAATGCTTTCAAGTGTATTCATCTATAACACGGCCTGGGAGGCAGGGATTCCAGCAGGAGCGGCGGCCGGTTGAGACACTGATCTCACACTTCACACACGTGCACGCACACATGCATGTGCAAACAGCCCTCCAGGCAGGCTGCACACAGGCCGTGTGAAACACCCGCAGAGCACACGCACACAGACATCAAAAGCCTGACTTTCTCTGCATCAAAACCGCAGCCGTAGGTGAAGGCAGGTGTTGAGCACAACACCCCCTGCCCACGCCAAGCACCCACATCAGGCTGCCAGATCCCACACGTGCCCCAAAACTCACATGGCAAGGGCAGTGCAAACACAGGCACATGGCACGCCAGGGGCCTCTGCCCATCGCCTGTGCATGTGAGCACACACACACGTGAGCACACACACACACGTGAGCACACGTGCACGTGAGCACACACACACATGAGTATAACACATACACATGAGCACACAAACACACATGTGAGCACACACACATGTGAGCCACACACACGAGCACACAAACACACATGTGAGCACACATGTGAGCACACATGCACGTGAGCACACACACACGTGAGCGCACATACACACGCAAGTACACACATGTGTGTGTGCATGCATCCTCAGCCCCCCCGCAGGCCCAGCAGGTGTGCAAATGCAGCTGGTATTGTGTAGCCACAGTGGGAGAGGGCAAGTGATGCCTGAAAAGACCAGGGGGTGGAAGTCCCTTGGGGTCACCCTAGTGTTTCACTGAATGTGTGAATAAATCTTGTTGCTATTGATGTATATGGGTGGCAAGTTTAGGGGGAAATGGGCTGAGGCTCTCCTGTGTCATGGATGGATGAATTTCTACCCCATCCAGCCAACAGGTTCTGTCCCAAGCCCTTCCTTGCCTGCAGTCCCACAGTTCAGCCATTGAAACTCTCCCTAACCTTCATCCTAACCCTGAATGCACAATACCTACAGAAAAAATCACACTTCTGTCCCTGGCCAGAGACCCCTCCAAATTCCTTGAGCAAACATGTCAGGGGCAATGGGGCTGCATTTCCAAAGTACCCATCCCCAGTCTCTCTGGGGAGGATTCTCTACAGCCCCATGCTAGGTTAAACAAACTCAAGAATTCACTCTTCCCCTGGGGACCTCTGTCATGGACCAGCCCACCTCCAGGCTGTGAAATGCATCCTGCAAATGGACAGCCTGTGTGCCAGATCCTGCTGGTATTGCCCCTGACCCAGGCTAACTCCTAAACTATGAGCAAAAATTGTCTGGATCACTGCAAGATGGCCCAAGACAAAATCATAAAAGGACAGTGCTAAAAATTCCCACAGGGACAGTCCCAGTGCTGTGCCTGGCAATGCCCTGGGACTGTTTGTTTTACCAGTGCAGACACAACCAGAGATTCCTGCTTCTTTCCTCTGGAGGCTTTGAATTAAGTGCCCTGTTTACAGAGAGGCAGCGAGGTAATCGAAGGTGTCTGGGGGAAAAGATATATATCTGGCAGCTAAACATACCCTAGACCCACCAGAGACCCTCTAGGCATCAAAGCATGTGATTGTAGCTCCTTAGACAAGTAGAGGTGCTGCAGAGAGTCTCAGTCCTGCCCTGTTGACACACTTCTGCCTTCTCAGCATCATGCAGAGGGTCATGCCTGGCCAGACCCCACTGGCTTGTGGCAAACAACTGCTGTATGAGCTGGGTACGAATGCTGGGAAGAATTGCCCCACAAGCCTGGGGCAGGGCAGAGGGGAGCATGGATGGTGCAGGCAGCTGCATCACCATTCACTAGGGCTGGCTTGGGCAAGTACAAAACTATCCCACAGTTCCAGCTGCAGCCAGCAGCTCCTTTGTGCCTCCCAGCTCCTGGTTATTAATTCAGATGGATCTACTTGGCTGGGGGTGGAGGTAGTAAATACATTCCAAGCAAATAATGGGGAAAGGGTAGACAGGGACCAATCTCAGGGAGAAACTAGGAAAGGTATGGCAAGGAAGGCTGGGAGTGGCATGGGGACTAGAGCTGAGAGCCAGGGATCAGGGGACTGGGGCCAGAAAATGACACCCGGCGAGAAATGAGAGGGGTAAAAAGAGCAAAATCAGCCCCTGACGAAGCTGCCGGTGCCCGTGGCCGGCGGCTGTCCGGTCCCAGCAGCCCCGCACGGCTCAGCCCCGCTGAGCTGCCCGCGCTCCTCAGCAGAGGGCAGTGGATGCACACGCACCTGCCTGCACACCTGTGCTGCACACCCATGGGCACCCACACACCCCCCATGTGCCACGGCAGCCCGGACACGGCAGCTCGGACACGGCAGCCCGGACACGGCAGCTCGGACACTGCAGCTTGGACACAGCAGCTCGAACACAGCAGCTCGGACAAGCTCTCGGTGCTCCCGATGCTGCTGGTGGGCTGAAGGAATGGCCTGGCATCCCTTGAGGGACAAAAGGGTCTGCAAGGACTGGCAGGCGAGGGACTGGCAACACTTCCGTGGGGCAGCCAGTGAGGGTCTCTGCTTGCACGACCCCAGCCCATGCCATTTTCACGTTTATCATGGCAGCAAATTAAAGTCCTGGGCAGCAAGGATATGGCCATAAAGGCAGTCCCGAGGGTGGGAGGGGCAGGGGAATTGTCCACATGAAGCTGTGGACTGTTAAACTGGGACCCCTCCTCTATTGCCACGCAAGGGGGGGTGAAGAAGGATCTGCACGAATGTGGGCAGCCTCCTGGGTCTGTGATCCCTGTCAGAGTAAAAATGGGTGCCCATTATAGCTGTATAAGCAGAGATCCTTATACCAGGAGGAGCACAATAACCATACTAGCAAGACCATTGTAGTGGTCCAAGGCATATGACAGCCTTAAGATTCCTCCTCCACCTGTAGGAAAGTCCCCCATGACAGCCCATCCCTATGGGAGACAAAGCACCATTCCCTCCCAGGGCACTCCAGCCTCTCCCAGTATTTCTGGCCTCACTGTCTCGGTGATGTCTGGCCTGGATGGGCTGGGAAGAGAGCGAGAGGGCAGGCCCAGCAGCTGTGGAACATTCAGGCCAGATGTGGAAGGTACACTTTACAGCAGCAAGCCATGAGGAGGCTGCTGAGCTGAAGGCCTGTACTTAGCTGGCCGCGACATGGCAAGGGAAGAAAGGACATTCCTCCCTTAGGAACAGTCTGCACACATAGCGTCATCCCCTCGTTATTAGGAGGGAAGCCACAGAGAGGGTGTTCCCAGACCCCAACCCCACTACTCCTCTTCAGGCCAGGCTGGCCCCATAAAGGGTGGTGGGAGCTGGGCAGGGAGCAGGGGTCTTGTGGGATGCTGCCTTTGCCATCAGATCCCCAAGTCTGTGTCACTCTCAGCCTCTTGGTTTGCTGGAAGTGTAGGAGCTATCCTGGCCTGGATTAAGCCAAATCAGCACTTTCTGTCGAGCCCAGCTGTCACTGAGCCCAGGCTATGGCTGAGCATGCCAGAGCCTCATTAGACGCTGGGCTATGCATGCCTTTGCTGGCCATCCACTTGTGGCTTTCCTGGGTGATGGGGAAGCCTGCAGCAGCACTGGCTGGAAGAGATTCCCAGCCCATCCTGACAGAGGCTGTTGGCTGCCTTGCCAGGAGAGGCATGGTTTGAGAAGCTTTGCTCAGTGTCTTTTCCTTGGAAAACCCTCCCAGGAGAGATGCCTGCACTGGCCCAAGGTCCTGAGACCCTACTTGGATGGAAGAGTCCTCAGCTGGGGCAAGGCACTGAGCTGCTCCGTGCTGGGGATGGGACAGTCCAACAGAGCTTCTGCTAAGACAGTGGGAGTTGGGCATGTCCCAGACCCCAAGGCCTGTCCCACCAGTCCAGCTTCACAATGGACAGAGTCAACACTGAGCTTTCAAGAATGATTTCCCTGCTAAGGAAACAGGGAACTGTTTCCCTGCCACACTAGTCCTGCTTGAGATCCCGCTTCCTGAGCCCTGCTCTAAGCTTACACAAAGCCCTGCCATGAGACGGGGCACAGGATGTGAAGAGATGGAACAGAATAGTGTGACTTCAAAGCCAGGTATTATAAACTCAGAATGATTTTCAGAGACCAGGGAATCCTGGAAAGTAGACCAGAGCGCTTGTTCCTGGCTCTGCCAATGAAGGTTATCAGTTATCAGACTGGCAGCAGGAGGCAGACCTGATGATTCAGAGCAGCAGCTTGGGTATAGGATCTTATTTGCCTGAAGCCAAATGATGCTCCAGAGTGATGGGACAGAGGGAAGAGCAGAGCAATACTGCAGCCTTTGGAGCTGGTTTTGTCCTGTTGGGAAAAAAGCTGCCTTAGTAGTCTTTCCACAAACCCTGCATGTTTGGTGTGTCATGGCCTGTGTACTGGGAAGGGCAAACCCTGAGCCGATACCTGTCCATTGAATCTAAGGTCTTGGAGAGAAACAGACCCAACCCCTCTGCCGGTGTTTCCAGCAACCACAAGCCAGCAGCCATGCCCAGGTGTCGGGAAACATCAGAGCACGTGTCTCCTGTCCGCACGGGTGAGAGCGGCGTGTGGGTGTCAGGACACACCTGTCCAGAAGAATCCCAGCAAATTACTTCTCCTTGATGTCTGCCGGTTCGTCATGGCAGAAACACGGCGTGCAAAGGGCTTGGTTTAGAAGGAACGCCAAGGGGTGCCAGAGCTGAGTTGCTGCCAACTCACCTGTCACTCCTTGCACGCTGCCCCGGGGCTTGCAGGCTGGGGGGAGGCAGGTGCTGGGGAGCCAGCTCGGCCGCTGAGCTGTGGCCGAGGGAGCAAGCAGATAGGGAGCTGCCTCTCCCAGGATCCTTGCTCCTGCTCTGCTAGGTGGAATGTGGCCGTGGGAAGTGTGAGATTCAGATGTATTTTCTGCCCTTCCTCATGACTTTCACAGAGGCCTTTCCAGTGGTGTTGATGGGAGGTTGTCCCAAATTGGGAGTGCTCAGTATGGGGGAGCACAAGACTGTGGGGCTGGGTAAGACTTGCTCAGCCCTGCAGCCAGCCAGAAAAACTGAGGTTGGCTGTGTTGGGAAGGACCAGCAGGCAAGAGACCTGGAGAAAAGACCTTCCTGTTCGGTTACCAGATCTGACAGCCAGTCAGAGATGAGTATCAGGCAGGGAAGGGGCCAAGGGGTCATGCCTGCAGAACTGGGGATGGTTGGGGTCCACGACAGCTGCATGAGGAGGTGTCTAGGTGCCATGAGATGCTGTGCAGCCTCTGCATATAACCCATGAGACTGTAGCACAGTATAAGCCAGACCCTCATGCTTTTCCTGCACTTTCTGTGAGCCAGCAAAGCCTTGGGGCAGGCAGTCTCAGAGGGGCTTATATACACCCCTGCAGCCACACAAGGAGCCTCTCTCAGGCTGGCTTTGTGCACAGGACCCTGGTCAACAAAGCACACAGAGGCATCTCTTCCGCACTAGACCTCCCCTGGGTGGGTACAGATGAGGAGCAGATGTGTTCTTGTGGGCACAGACCCCAGATTAGAGAGATGTGCTGCTGTGAACACGGGCCCCAGCTCAGCTTGTTGAGGGTAAGCATGTGAGCCAGCTAGGTCCTTGCCTTTTTTTGTGAGGTTTTAGTGCAGAGACACACAATGTGTCCAGTTGGTGGTGGGGATGAGCCAGGGTGATGCTGGGGATGTACAGCTCAGGGAGGGATGTCAGTAAGACAGGGCTGTGTGGGCAAGGACATGCCGGAGAGTCCTGGAGGCATTTGCCAATTTGATTGAGGTACCGGCAAGCAGAGAGGTGGCGGCACCACCAAACAGATGTGCTGGTGACGCACAGGCTGGAGAGTGCTGCTGGTGAGGAACAGAGAGCCCGGCTGCCTGGCTGAGCACAGCGTGCGTGAGGCAGTGCCGGGACTGAGACAAGGACAGGTTATACCTGCAGGACAGGAGGCTCCACTTCCATGGTGTGTGACAGCAGAAAGGGCCATGGGAGCCTGGGAACCAGCTCTGCACCATGGGCACCCCACAGGCTCAGCTGAGGCACATACACGGGAGCTGAGACTGCCTGTGGGGGGCAGTTGGGCTGCATTAGATTAGTGCATAACCTATTTTTCTGCTAGATCTCAGTGTCAAGGAGATCTGACACAAGAGAGACCTGATCTGTTTGTCCAAGACACTGATGGATCCTCCCTTCTTAGTTGGCAGCACTGCAGGAGCAAAATCTTCCCCTGGCAAGGAGGGGCCATGTCCCAGCGCCATTAGCCATCTGGACATCAACATTAGTGGGCACGGAAATGCATTTGGATGCTTGAAGGCTAAAGAAGATTGTCCCAGCAGCCAGAGCCTGTCTCCTACCACACTATGGGCATCTTTCACCTGCCTACAGGAGTCCATGGTGCCTGCAAGGGTTCATGAAGACTGGCCCAGCAGATGCTCATAAATCTTGGAAACCCTGTGCCTTGGGTCTGTGGCCAATGTGGACCAAAACATCTGTCCCAGACGATGCTTCCTCTGGTATTCAGGACCATGATCAAGATGGGGGAGGTTACAGCCTCCATCCCACTGCTTCTGCCCTCAGCCTGGCTTCCAGGTAAAGGCTGTCAAGACCTGGTTCTCTTGGTTCAGACAAGGAGGTTTCATCATCTGCACCCCATGCTGTTCTCCTAAGGGTTTTTGAGGACATTGTTCCACAGGGATTTGGCAGCAGCATTTGGGTAGAATTGAGGCAGTCCTGCCATGGACCCTTCCCATCAGTGCTTCATCCTGCTGAGGAACGGCTGATGGGGAAGGCTTTGCAAGGCTCCACAAAATAGCCACCTGGCTCCATGTCATGCGAGCAGCATGGGATGGTACCTCCCAGCCACAAAACCTTGGGGAGATGCTGAACAAAGCTCAACTTGTATAAACCAAGCCAGCCCTGGTGAGATATCTGCCACCTCCCTGGCCTCCTGCCCTCCCTGCTCAGCCTATCTCAGCCCACATTTAACAATTACCTCCTCTCCACACAGCTCCCCAAGTGCTCTAAGAAATGTGAGCCAATTCCCCACTGGCAACTCCTGTCTGCCTCCCAGGAGTTACGTCAGCGGGGAGTTGGACCATGCGCATCTTCAGTGCAGCACCTGGCTATGCAGCAGCCAGCACCAACCCTGGGCCTGCCAGGGGTGATCCTGGGCGTCAGCTGAGCATTCCCAGGAGGCAACAGCATCCTTTCTATGCTCCAGCAAGTGAAAGATGGTGCCCCTGCCCTCAAACTGCAGGGAAGAGGGTTCTGGCAGGTGCATTTACCTGAGCTGGAAGTGGTCCAGGGGAGTGGATTTAACACCCTGGCTCTAGTTGTAGGAGAATATCAAGCCAGCAGGGCATAAAGCAGCATGTTGTGGCCGATACTTCGTGTTAATCCCATCACAACTCAGCACTCTTGCAGAGTGTGCTGAGATAGTCTGACTTCTCCACAGTGTGCCTGCTCCTGGCTAACAGTGCAGAGACACTGTGCAGAGAGTCACAGGCAGAGAGTCAGCCTGAGGTACCTGAAAGCCACCACCCACATGTCCAGGTCTGTCCCCCTTGCCAGCACACACAGCTCAGCATACGATATCAGGGTGTTTTGGCCAGCAGGAATCACTCCCACAAAACCGAGTGTCTCTCAAAGCATTGCCACTGCATGCCCTGGGACAGCCATGCCCAGCTGGCATGCCACAGTACTGGACTCACCCGTGCTCAGCCTGGCATTTCCATTGGGAGTGGCAGTGTGGGCTGTCCCCTCCCTCCCTCCCTCTCCCTGCATGGACGCAGTACTGTCCCCACGGGAGAGAGTGGCACTCCTCCCCATGCTGGTACCTCCTACCCCAGAGGGACCCAGCTCTGCTGGGCTCAGCATGGGAGGCTTCTGGTGACAGCAGCGAGGAGCACGGTGATGGTGAGCCAGCACCTGGACAGAGGGCCCCAAAGCTCAGGAGCATCCTGCTCAGGGCTGCTTACTGGGGAGTACTGGAGGGACTGGGAGGTAAGGCAGGGAGCAAGGGTCTTCTAAACCCATCTCTCTCAACTGGGACAATCCTCCTTCACTCCATCTTTTCTCCAAATCCTCTTCCACCCATGCAGCTTCCTCAGCACCCACCTTCTGCTTCCCACACACCTCCTCCTCTCTTCAGTGGTACCAAGGGACCTATGGGTAGGGCTGAGATGCTGGAGCAGGGGACAGGACTGGGGGACACTGCAATGATGTAACATGCTTGTGCAGAGTGGGACTTCCCTCATGTGATAGTTTGGGCTCACTTCGCAAGAGATTACAGTGGATCTTCTGGTGATCTCTTATTTTGGGCAGCCTCACCTCCCCAACTGGTCTCGAAGGGTGCCATCACTAAGGTATCCAAGAGCACATTTAGTCCGTTGGCTCTGGAGCAGACACAACCCTCAGGTAGTGGTTTGAGAGAGTGAGATGGGTGGTGATGTGGCCCAGGGTGGTGATGTGGCCCTGCCATCCCCTTGTGCCATTCTCTGCCAGCCCTTCTGGGCACAAGATGGCTCTTTTACCTCCTGGACGGCTGATGCCAGCTCTGGCCTGGCTTTCTGAGATTCCCTGTGCCCTTACCCATCCTGGCAAAGGAGAGGGAGCCAGCAGCTGGCCCAGGGGCTGGAAATGGGAAGGAGACTCAGATACCCACCAGGAGGTGGAAAATGGCCCAGAGCAGGAAGCACAGCAAGGTGAGGTGTTGACGTCTGCCATCTATTATTCCTGCTCTGCATCAAAAGGCTGAGATGAAAGTGTCTGGCCACAACCCTCACCACAAAAACGTGGACCCCTCTCCTGAAATTACTGCTCCTCTTGAAGGAGGAGAGTAATTTGCCTGAGCGGTGGAGGACAAAGCCATGTTTACCTGCCAGGTTTCAAGTGCTGCTCACCAGCTGCTTCACTGTAATTACCTTGTTAGGAGGGGATGAGTTGCTGGGGCTTGGTTCTGGGGTGTTTGTTTATTTGCAGCCCCAGTGTGGGGCAGGTGGCAAGGGAGAGCCACTCTGCTGGCAGCTGAAGCACCAGGCTCCCACTGGGCCTGGCTGCCTGGCTGAGGGATGCTGTGGTCCCTGGTGAGCATGGGGCCAGGCCAGCCCCAGGCTTTGCAGAGGCATAGGGGAGAAAGGTGCCTGGTGGAAAAAGACATCTCCCCACAAGAGCAGAGATGGAGTTGCATCCCCAAATCCTAAAGTGCTGGGGCTGTGGCAACAGGAACCTCATGACAGGAATGGGAAGTCAGGAGGCTCCAGGAACCACTTGGACCAACTGCATCTGCAGCTCTGCTCAGCTTGAGCATCCCCTGAATTGTGCATGGGCTGGACCTCAAGTCAAGCAACAAAAGTGCCTCACTCCCTTGCCCAGTTCAGCCTTGATTTAAAACTATGCTTCACTGCAGGGCACACCTGCCATGGGGCATTCGCATTGCAAAATGCCTCCAGGGATGTGTCTTCAAGGCACCTCCTACAGCAGCAGCACCAGGCTACAGAGACTGTACAAAGACCAGGCTCCCTCTCAGTCTGGGTGACCTGTTGCATGAAAGTGGCACCGGGAACAGGATTTCTGGATCCTATTCCCAGCCTGGCTGTTTCTTGCCGTGTTATCCATAGGAGCTCTTGTGTGTTGGCACTGTAGCTGACAGCATGCATCTTGCAGGCAGGTTGCAGGGCTAACCTACTGTCTGCTAAGTGTTTCCAGGGAAAAACTTCTTATCATCCAGCACATCCCGGGTTTCCCATTGCTGTCAGGCTTCTCTTTCAGTCCAACCAGCACCACTTGAAGGGGAGAAGGGGAGCCCCTGCAGGACTGGGATATCCGCCCTGCAGCCAGGGACCTTGCAGGAGTGGTTTCATCAGGCAGCCACATCAAAGACAATTCAGGACACTCCATTGCATGACAGGCTTCAGCATCCATGGACAGTGAGCATGACACATCATGACAGCACAGATTACTTCTCCCTGTAAGGCTGGGCAGGCAGTATGTGCAGGTAGAGGGATGTGGGGGGCAGTGGCAGTGCTGCTGCCTTCCACTTCACAGCAACTTCAGGTTTGCTGCGGGTTCTGCATCTGGAGCCACATGGCAGAATTCTTCTGATTTGCATCTCTCCTGTCACAGCCTCCACCTTCTGAGGACAGGTGTCCTCAAATGTTATCAGCTCACCTGGCTCAATCTCCTCCAGTGCTGCTGACTCCTTGGTCCTGGCTAAAAGCATTTCAGCATTCTGGTACCTTCTTGCTACCCCAAATATACAGAACTCGAACTCCCAACCCTTGGCTCCCAGGAGGTTTGGAGCACACCTTTAGCCAGCACAGGGCTACCAATACCAGCCCAGGTTTGCTCAGCAAAAGCCCCTTCCTCTGGCAGGTATTTACCCCAGCTGTTCATGGCAGAGGACTTGCACTGGCAATGTCATAGTGCAGTGTATCCTTATTTTTAGGCTGCTGTGGCAAACAGCTGGAGATTTTGGCTCCAGCTTTTTCCTCATTCTTTACTCGGAACCAGCCCTTCAGGATGCCCCCAGGGACATGTGCATCAGTAGCTGGGCTGAGAGCATGATCAAGCACATAATCTGGGGGCCTCTTGGGCTGACACATGCTCCTGGTCGGGTGCAGGGAGTGTGCTCAGTGGTGTGGCAGAGGTGCAGCCTGCTCCAAGCAATAGGATCCTGGAGCAGCAGAGGCACAGCTGTGTGTGAGCAGTACAGGCGAGGATCACACGGGTATATCCCTGTGCATGTGACAGGCACACAGTCCATGTCCATGCAAGCAGCACATGACAGCAAGTCACCAGGCACCACTACTTGTGCTTGCCTTTATTCTTTCACTACGTTACACATCTCATTTCTGATCCTCGCTCAGCAACTCCCTTGGCAATAAATTCAGGCAGCGATGCTAAGGCTGGAGGGACCCAGTAAGATCACCCAGCCCACTCCACGCCTCTGGCCAGACCCCTTGCACCCCCTATGCCAGGGAGCAAAGGGCATTCTTCCTCCCTGCTTCCCCCTCAAGACCCGTGCGCTACGTGCAGAGTGTGATGGGGAAGCGGGCTGCTGCCGAGAGGGAGCTTGCCGTTCACCAGCGGGAGTGGGAGGGCGAACTGGAAGGAGCCTCCTCTCCCGGTGGAGCACCACCGCCCAGGCCTGACGAGGTGTGAGCTCCTGCGCCACCCGTACACGCCTTGGGTGCCTCTAAGTGTCTGGGACAGGTATTCACGGTCCGGCGGAGCGTGCCCTATCACGCCTTCGTGCCACGGCGCCTGGCAAGCGCCTCCCCTCCCTGAAGCTGCGGCTGTGCAGGAGCATTCCTCTGGGGAGGGCTGGCTCGTACCTGGAGGGATGGGGGCCTGCGGACAGCCACCTCCTGCTCTCCAAATGTGCTGGCCTCTTCTGCACCGCAGCACCCCCATCACCTCTGCAGCCTGGTCCCTGAAGAGGACCAGCACGGAGAGGTGCTCCCAGGAGCAATTTGAGGACTGCTGTGCATTTGTGAGGAGTGCCCTGGGATAGCTGTGCCCCTTCTTTCCTGTTCATGTGGCTGAGCTGGTGTGACCCTCCCCAGCTGGTCTAGAGCAGGTGTCGGATGTCACATGGGCAAGGACAGTGTATCGAGGCTGAGACCTCCCTGTCCCATGGAGGGTCCCTTTCCAACTCCTTGCTGAGTGTGGATGGTGTAGTGCAGAGGAAGTCAGAATGCTTCCAGATGTAGCCAACCAAAAAAAAAAAAAAGGAGTTATATGGGATCTTCCCAGAGGGGCAATACCTATGGAGCTGACAACCCTGCCCCATGAGAGCCTTTGGAAGGGGAAGGTCCTACAGAGTGACACTCACTAGGGGCTCAGAGGAACTCACTGGGCAAGTTGCCTCTTTAATCTTGAAAAATGATTGGAGATGGGGAGAAGAAAATCCCTGAGACAAGAAGGCAAAGGCAGCTTCTGGTGCTGCCCAAGCTCAGTCACAGTGATTTCTAGCTGAGCTCACCAGGTTCACATTGGCACAGAAGAGAAGGTTGGGGTGGGCAAAACTGAGGCAACGAGGAAGGGAAACATGAGGCACCCTCCATGGGCACCAAGTCTGCTGCCCCACCTGTCCCAAAAATGAGAAGAGAGCCTGCATCCCTATTGAGCCCAGCATCCTTGCAGTCAGCAGTGGTGAACGGGAGCCTGCCAAGCAGCAAAGTCATCTGCTATGGGAAAGAACCCCCCTGTAGTGGCCGGACGTGGGCAGGGAGAACAGAGATATCCTAGGTAACAAGTGCCTTGAAAGTGCTGCTCCAGTATTTGCAGTGGCCTGAGTTTTCAATTTGCCTTGGAGCAGTCAAACAAATGACACAGTGACCCACCAGGATGGGTTCCAGCTCCATATGCCAAGTCCTGCTGCATCCCTCGTACCCAGAGCCAAGCCCAGCTGGCAATATGGCACTTAACAGAAATCCAGAGGGAAGGACCAAGCCCATACAGCCCCTGCAACACCCTCCCACCTCTGTGACCTCAGAGGGGTGTCCCTAAGAGGCCAGCCCATGCTGATGCCAGTTCTGTTTGAGATGTGTCCTCCCTGGCTCAGCCAAGTTCTTGCCTGCACCTTATGGTTTTGCATCTTGACCTGCCAGGTTCATGCTGCTTTCGCCCTGCCCTGGGCCACCTTTCCCCAGAGCAGAGGGGACCATGTCTGCCATCTGACCCTGGCCCCAGTGGGTTGTGGCATCTCGGGGTGTGCTCCCAACCCCGCGTGCGCAGGGGCCTGGCAGGCGCTGGTTAAGTCATGTGTTTTGTGTTGGGTTTCTCCCCCTCCTGGAAAGTCCCAGTGCGGAGCGGTGGGGCTGAGCCGACCGCACACAGCTGCGGGCCACCACATGAGAGGAGCCAGCTCCTCGGGGATTACAGAGCCCCGGGAGCCTGGGGAGGAGGCAGGAGCACCCGCGCCGTGGCTCTTTCATCTCTCCCCTGCCTCACTCCCCCTTTCATCTCTGCTTCTCTGGCCACGCTCTCTTTTCCTCCGCTGCCTTTGCTCTCCTTGCACTTGGCCTCTTTTCCCTGCCTTCCCCCCAGCCCTTCCCACTGCACCTGGCTGTGCTGGCTGCCTCTGCACTGCTCCTGTCACTCCCTCCTCCTGGACCCTGTGCTTTTATCCCCCGGCCCCCAGCTGCCTGCCCCCCCCCTCCTGCACCGGTGTCCTGCCCCCGTGCCAGATGTGCCCCTCCATCATCTCCCTCCTCAGCCCAAAACCTCCCTTTGCAACAGGCAAGGGAGAGGAGTAGCACAAAGTCTGCCCTAGGTGTTCTCCATCTGTGTCCAAAAAGATTTTCCCCCTTTCCCCACCTGTGCTGGTGTCCCTACCAGGCTGCTTCCAGGCTCACATCCTTCCCTGGTGTGTCCTATGCTGTCACAGCCAGGCATCCTCTTGCCTCCTCCATCAGCCTCGTCAGCAATGAGCTGGGAATGCTGGTGGACCCTATTCACACAGTGGCCGGGGTTGGGTACTCCCTGTGACAGATCAATGAATATAGAAAAGTGCTATGACATTCTTGCATGTCATAGATTTGTGCCAGGGACCAGTGTTCCTCACACGCTCTCCAAGAGGCCTGGGGTGTCCCTGGCGTTTTCTGGGTCAGACGACCACATTTAGGACTGAGAGAGTAAAGAACATTTGGTTCCAACCCTAACTGCAGCCATTACAGCAGGGGCACAACACAGGCTCAGTGGTCTAATGATTAGAGCTCTCCACCTTGTCCAGAGACTCTCCAGGGAGACTTGGTGCCCGTCTGCTTGGTGAGGATCTCAGCCACTGGGGTCTGGGCTGATGAGGACCTCCACATCACCCCCTTCCCAAACAGTATCAGCCTCCTTTCTCATGCAGCTCGCCACCTGCTCTCACTTCAGTGCACCCACTGCCTCTGCTCAGATCTTCTTTCTAAGGGGCTCAGTGCGCCCCAAACTCTGCTCAGCCCCTATCTTTCCCATCCCTTGCCCAGCCTCCCCCTAGAGCTTGTCCTTCCCCAGCCTTTAGAGCTGCCATGGCTCCATCACAGCCTTCAGCCCAAGTCCTCCCTCTGCTCTCCATCTCCACATCCCATCTGTGTCCAAACTCTGCTGGCCCTTCTGCAGGTGTGTGGCAGCCCCATGGCCAGGGGCTCCCTTGGGGGACCAAGGGCGGGTGCAGCTGTGGCTGAGCACGGAGGCTGCAGTCTGCCCAGCCAGTGGTGGTGCTCCCAGAGTCTGGTTGCTGCCAACAGGTCTGACCTCAGTGAGCTCAACACAGTGGTGGCTACAGCCTTCGTACTGTGTAGGTGACCCATCCCTCACGATGGAGGGCAATGCCATTGGAATGCTGTGCCAGGGGGCTGGTGGGCAGGAGCTGGGCCTGGTGGGGGGAGCACGGGGCTCCTGGGCTCCTATCCCAAGCCAGGTGCTGCCTCGCTGTAGGTACTTTGCCTTGCCAAGCAGGTCAGTCAGGGCCAAACTTTTTTCCTTTTTCGGGGGCTTGAACGGGTGCCGGTGCCAAGCATGACATGTTGGGGCTGAACGTCAGGAAAGCCTTGGAGCACCTCTCTGCATCTCAGCTCACAGCACAGTGCCAGCCAGGCTCTCTGGATGGGTCTCAAGCCACGGCTACTTGCTCCTCAAGCAGAGGAAGCATGGTAGCCAGTGGCCCAGACCAAAAGCAGGAGAGGGGCTGCCCTCTGCTCCCCTTGGATAAGCAGACACAATGAGGCTTTGCTCTCTCATGACTTCCAGTCGCCCAGGTGCCTCTGGCTGCTTTTGTGGATCAGCAGCCCACCAGGCTCAGCCGGCCAGCACTGCCAGCCCTGCCCATGTCCATGTTCACGCTACCCCAGGGGCATGGGACAGGGGGTACCACTGAGACAGAACTGTCCATTCATGGCTCTGCTGCATATTGTGAGCTCTGATGGGAGCAGGAATGGAATTTGGATGGGGCTGGGCGTTCCCAGTGTAGTGATTCCCCCAGGCAGGATCTGGCTCTGATGACTGTTCTGTGAGGGAAAGAAATACCAGAGGAGTTACTCACGGCTCATTGAGGCATGATGTAGCAACTCCTCATCGGTTCCCCCCACCCTCCAGCCAAAGTTCCTCCTGTGATCTCCTGGGGAAAGTCCCAGCCCCCCCCCACTACTCCCCTGCCACCCCCAGAGACCTTCCCCACCCTTGCTGGAGCTTTCCAGAAGCAAGAGATGAGCCGGGGGTTTGGGTGAGAGGAGAAAGGACGCAGCAACCTGCTGTGCTGGAGTGAATCCACTGTCACTTTGGCACTTCCACTCTGTGTCTGTTGCAGGGCACAAGGCCAGGGTCTGAGAGAGCACCAGCCTGGGGTAGCCACATCTGGACAGCTGCAGATCTGGCTTCAGACCTGGCAGAAGTACAAACCAATCAGGCCAGATTAGGTCTCTCTATTGCCTTCTCAGCAGTCACACTCAGGTCAGGTTTTCCCATCACTCTCCACAACCACAGGGGCAAGAAGTGAGATTTACTTTCAGTTTACTAGAAGGATCTGAGAAGCTTTCCTGCCCCAGGGACCAGAAAGTTCAAAGTTTGAGAAAACCACCGGACTTCACACAGCTCTAGCAGAGCCACTGGGCTGGTGGTTCCCTCTGCAGCAGGGACTCTCAAGGATGGAGATTTCTAGAGCTTGGGCCAAAATACTTAATGAAACTGGAATACATTTTACCTGGTTTTGCCAGGATGGACTTGCTGTCTTCTTTACAGCCTTCAGTGCTCTTTTATGACATGCAAGTGAAAGGAATGGCCATTTCCTTTTTCAGTTTTGGAACTTCCTTAGTGATTTGCCTCTCTAGGAAGATGACAGGAAAACAATGGAAAAATCTGGTCCCCTCTATTGGAAACCACCTTCATCATCTGCCTGGGCTGTTCTACATTGATGGTCATTCTTCTCTCTTGGGTGAAGCACCTCGAACGTTCCCACTCCAGCCGAGAACTGTGTACAGTGCTCTGCAGGGTGGAGATGCCCCTCAGGGGGCAGTAGGGGGCTGTGCACCAGAATGTGCGAGGCTGGAGCAACCCAGCAGGCTCAAATGGTCCATTTGTGTGAGGCAACATGACCCTTTGGTGGGACTGGGACATATCCCATTGATGGATCAGGGAGGGTGGTTCATGGAAGAGAAGTTTGGAATGCCCAGATCTTGGGCTGCCAAGCCCTCACTGGCAGCTGGCCCTGGAAGCTCCGCAGTGGCCGTGGGGAGAGGAGGTGTCCGGCACGTGCTCTGCCCAGCAATGTGGCTATTAGGACAGCTGCCTGGTGGCTGGTTCCTAGTTAGGGAAACAGGGGGACACTGTTTTTCGTAACCACAGGCACACTGGCACCTTGCCTGTGGCTCCCAGATACTCATGCAGAGAAGCCACAGAGCAGATCTTGAAGACTGGTATTGCATTGTGAGCCAGCTGGCCCCAGGAGGAAAATGAGATGCTGCAAGCAGGATGCCTGTGCCCTGGAGCTGCCTGCACCCAGACCATGCTGCCTGCAGCCCAAAACACCCCTCCAGCACAACACTTGCACCCCAACCATGACACCTGCACACTGACCAAAATCAAGGGATCTTATGTTTTCCTCTGAATGGCACTAGCTCACACAGGGTCTCTACAGAACCAAAGAGCACTGTGCTGGGAGTATCAGCCTAGGTGTGTTGGCATTACTGGTATACTCTTTCACAATGCTGTGTTCCTAAAACTGGCTGGCAAGGTGAGAGCAAGCTGCAGTCTTTGCAGATCCAGGAGGCCCAGAGCCTGGTGCCTTGCTGGGCAATGTGATGTGTCCTTGGGGGGAATGGCCCTGCCCTGCATCACTTCTCTGCATCATCAAACTTTGTTTGTCCCTTGTCCCCACTCTGGTCCCCTTATGGGGGAGTCATATCCTAGGATCTTGCTGTTGCAGAGCAGGTGGCCTGGGATTAGCAAGCAGGGGGTGAAGGGGCCAGTGCCGTGTGGTGAGAGCTTCCATGGTGAGTCAGTCATCACCCCAGGTAGCCCTAAGATCACAGGCATCTGCAAAGCAGCCCCTGCGAGGTGGGAAGCCAACGTCACCCACCAAGTTCTGGAGCACGATAGATGTGCAGAGCTACACTGCCCTGAGTAGCATAATCTTAGGGACACAGGGCTTTAGCCAGCCTGGGAGGGATGGGAACTTCATGGGACCCAATTAGTTCTTGGGACAAGGGCTAAAAGGCAAAAGTCTTGGGGATTTGGAAACAGGGCTTTGGAAACAGGGCTTTGATACTGAAGATGGATATTGGAGATGGCGAAGTAGGATCTCAGGAGAGAAAATTAACTACTGGAGCATGCCCTGTCCGAGTAAACTTGCTCCACGGGAACAGCATTGCTTTTGTGCATCACAGGGCAAGCCTGGGTGCCCCAAACTTCAAGTTGAGATACTGTTCCCTGCAAGAACACCAGCCCAATGTCTCTGCTGCTGGGAACCATTGTGGAGACTGTATGTCTTGCTGTCCCTTCTGTGCTGCCAGACAGAGCCACACAGGTGCCACAAGGTCACTGAAGCTCCTATACTTCCTTCCAGCACCTACAGCATTCTCCTCTTCTCCTCACCTAGTTCCAGAAGCAAGGACCCCATCCACATGGTCCCTCCTGGAGGAGAAAAGCCAGGCCTCCCATTCAGGGGTGGTGAAGGGCAGAGCATCCACCTCAGCTGATCCAGCTCCCTGCGTGTGTGAGCGTTATGAAATGAGGACACAGGCCACTCCCTGCTGGACTCAGGGTGCTCGCTTCCTTCCAGCCTGGTATTTTCCTCCTTGATTTAGTTCTTTTTTTTAATTCACTTCACTTTTTTTTTTTTTTTTTTTTTTTTTTTTTTTTTTTTTTTTTTTTTTTTTTTTTTTTTTTTT
>VZDJ01000594.1:13583664-13631159 GCA_008694505.1 Cyanoderma ruficeps | reverse complement strand
TTTTTTGTGTGTGTAGCCCCAAGGGGTGCACAGCCGTGGGAGGAGCAGGGAAGTTATCAGCCAGGAGACAGCAGCATGATTCACTGCCTGGCCCCTGCAGGCTGCTGCAGACAGATGGGTGCCCTCCCCACCACCACAGCAAGCTGCCATTTGCAGATCCCCATTGCCTGGCCCACCCACTCTGCCTTTCCATCTTCCTACTCTCCAGCCCCACCATCCCTCCCCGAGAGTGTGGGAGACAGTGGGGCAGCTCCCAGCCCCATCACGGTCACGGGCATGGGGGCAACAGCCAGAATTCCCATGGGATGGATGGGGTCTAGCATCCAACTGGGCAGAAGCTTCCCAGCAGCCACCTTGTAAGTCTCTGGAGGATCCCCACCTCCTGCCAGTTTGCAGACAGCTCATAGGATGGTTATTATGGGATGGCAGCAGAGCACCAGGGAGAAAGTCTCACACAAGTAGGTCAGCAGCACCGAGGGTCCCCCTCCATCCTTCTGTCACCCTAGAGGAATGGAGAGCCCTTGACAGCAGGAAGAGCAAGGTGCCACATCCTGAAATACCCTATGCTGTCTCCAATCCACTTTTATTCACAATCAGAAAATAACTTACCATATAATAACACAGACACACACAGCACAGCCCCGGGCACCCGCCCCTCCGGCCATGATGCCACAGCCCAAGCCAGCCCAGAGGTGAGGTGAGCCCCAGCCCGGGGAGCTGTGCCCCTTCTCCATCCCACGGCGTGCTCCAACCCCATCCTGCTCCGAGCACAACCTCGCATGTGGTTGGAGGAACTTGTGCACAGTGCTAGTGTGTGTTCCCCCCCTTCCCTCCCACCCTGGGCTCCCCCTGCCCTGCTGTCCACGACCCCATCCTGCTCCATTACCGCTGGGTGCCAGCGGGCAGTCCCCCACCCCACGCCCACCCTCCGTCCCCCCGAGTGGTGCTGGTGTCGGCGGTCTGTCTGTACAGCATGGCCGTGTGCTCCCCGGGGCCGGGAGCCCTGGTGCTCTCATGTGGAGTTGGGGGGGCAGCGGGCAGCCCTGCCCTTCCCTGGTGACGACAAAGTGCTGGTTTTGGAGGGTGCTGAGCATGTCCTCTCCTGCTCCCTCGGAGCGGAGGGAAGCGGGTATCGCGGCTCCACCTCCCCCCCCAGCGCCAATCCCCGTCTCCCTCCCCTGCCGCAGGCAGGCGTGCTTGTCCCTGGCACCCTGGGGTGGGCACCCATCCCTGCCGGGCTACTTGCAGACGCTGACCCACTCGGTGATGCGACACTCCTCGCAGGCCACGAAGCAGCACCAGTGGAACTTGCAGTTGCAGCGCTCGCTGCGTGTCTGCCGCAGGATGTTGTGCCCGCGGCCGCAGCACAGGCTCTCGCAGTTGTCCATGCCCGGGCTGGTCTTGTTGCACAGGCGCCCCTGAGTGCCCAAGGAGTCCAGGGCCGGTTCTCGCTCGCAGAAGTCGGGTGACTTCTCAAAGTAAACCAGCTCGCTGATGCCAGCCCGGCGGCGATGCCGAGCGTGGCCCAGCTCCAGCTGCCCCGCATTCCGGTTGTGGGGCCGGATGAGCGTGGCCCCGTAGAAGCGGTCCTTGAGCAGGGACCCCACCAGGCGAAACTCAGGCGTCACCTGCCAGCATGTCTTCAGCTGGCAGCTCCCTGAGGTACCGTGGCATTTGCACTTTCTCCTCATATTGTCCATCACCACCTGGGGAGGGGAAAGAAGGACAGAGGTGTTAGCATGAAGGAGACGCATTTTGGGGACTGGAGAAGCCACAATGGAGCTCTGTGTGGGTTGGCACTACGGGAACATCAAGGGCTGGCATGAGTAGCCATCAAAGCTCTGGAAATGCAAAGCCAGCAAGGCTGCACCCTGTTACTGTGCCCAGTGCAACTCATGTCCCACACCCTGTCCCTTCCCATCTTGGCAACACCAACTGGCTTTTATTTTTCAGCAAGGGATTGGCACCCAAAGGAGAGAGTGAGCTATTTGAGCACAGGGAGGAGAAGGAGCCTGGATCTCACCTCCCACTGCTGCTTGGCTCCAGCAGCATCAACCTGATCCTGGACCCCAGCTCAAGGCCAGTGTGACTGCATCTGTGCAGCCACACTAGGACCTCCCCAGTGCAAGGGTCTCCCACGCACCTCACCAACCAATAGCACTGCAAGTGGGGCAGGTGGGAGGGATGCTTTCCCCTTCCCCTCCTCAAGCCTTCATCCCATAAAGCCCCAGTTCTGGGAGTCCTGGGGGCAGCTCTGCTTTTAGCTCTTGCCTGCTCTCCTTCAGCCAACCTGGCCACAGTGCCAGGGGGCTCTGTGCCCCCATATCCATGTGCTCACACAGGCTTCAGCAAGTTCCTTTCCCATGCGGACACCCAAACCCCCCCAGGAGTTCCGCTGGAGCTTGCAGACTATCACAGGCTGATTCCCATACCCAGGGCCATGCCCAAGGGCTTATGGGGGGATTCCGGGAGACACCTGTCCCTGTGCAAGGTGCTGTCCTACAGTGGCAGTCCTGCCCAGCTACCTGGCTTCATGCCTGCCACATATTGCCTATTCCTGCCCCCTCCCTGGCAGGGACACGTGACACAAGTGCCCTGTTTAGGTAGGAGTGGGCAGTTTTTATTCCTTGTTTTCTTATTTTTGAGTAAATCTCCAAGTTGCTAAGCAGTTATGATAATGAAGGCAGGTCAGGAAAACACGTCTGGAGCTTGGGGCACATGGTGAAGAGGTCTGGGCTGGGCTGGAGTTTGGCTTTCATCCTGCTGAGAGTCCTGCTCCTGCTGGGAAAAGCCTCCACCTCACAGGTAATGAGCTACCTGGCCTCTCCACCATGTCCTGGGTGTGCCAACCAGGAACACCAGCTGCTTGCCACTGTTCTTGTCACTATCCTTGGGAACACACTGGCACTGGGACCCCATCTTTTCCCACATTCCCTCCCTGCTGGCTTGGCTGGACCAGGAAAAATCTGCATACAGGGCTGTGTCTGACAGGCTTACCATTGGGATGGAGAGGACACTGGTGTGACAGCTGGACAGGGGTTCATTTGGGGTACAGCTGGTCACAGAAGAAGATGCCAAGTGTGGCCATCTCCATCACCCAAGCCATCACTGCTGAACATCCCAAGCCCCAAAATCACAACACCCATCCATCCCTGACCAGCGATGGCTTGTTCTTTCCCTCCTGCACAGGCAGCACAGAGGGGACAGGACCCTCACAGAGCTGGGAGATGCAAGAAGGGGCCATATGAGCCTTGGCCCCATGCTTTTGTCATTGAGTTTTTCTCCATGCACCCTTACCCGTCCTTTCCCTGTCTCATAGACACCCAAGTTCGACACATGCCCGGACTCGCTGGTGCTTTCTCTCGCACATTCCCAGCTCCTCCCAGGCACGCTCATAAGAGCTTTATCGTAGGTCTTTGTTGTGAGGGTAATGGGTAGTTCCTGGCTTCCTTTCATCCTCTCTCATTCTCTGATCTGGTGAGTTAGGAGGACCTGCAAAGTCTCTTTCACACTCCTGCTGCTCTTTGCTGGAGAGCTTGCTGCTTCCCAGGGATGCAGAACACCCACCTCAGTCTTGAGTTGGACCAAGCCATGATTATCCCAGGTCTTCCTATTCCTCAGGACCAAGGTCACCACTGCCACTATCAGAGGATGCTGCACATCCCTTGTGGCTGCAATCCCCTGCCCAGCTTCATAGCTGGATGTAAAAAGGAAAAATCAGTGTGTTTCTGCCTGGTTTCGAACCAGGGACCTTCCGCGTGTCAGGCGAACGTGATAACCACTACACTACAGAAACCCACATCTGATGGCGTCTGGATGCCACCATTCATGGAATTGTCACCTCCCTCCAGCACTGTAGGGTCTGAGCCAGGAGACAGGCTTACCCACAGCCACAGCACCCTTGGGATACACAGGAACCACGGAGAGGGTGCTCAGAATCAGTGACATGCTGGAGAGCTCTGGGTGCTGCAGCTGCTTGGTGCATGGAGAGGGATGGTGCATGGCAGGGCATGGCACGAGGCCTGCACGTCCACATCACTGCTCTGCTAAAGAGGTTCAAGCCTCAGGACTTGGAGGGGAGGACCACAGAGCTGCTGCAATCAGCACAACCATTCCTTTCCTGGGAAATCCAAGGAGGTTGTTCGTTATTACAGCAGGAAAATTGCCCCTAGTAGTAAATGGGGCTTGGGTGGGTGTGGGACCCACAGCATTGCTAGAAGAGCTGGTGGGGTGTTGGAGAACCCATCCCCAGTGGGGCGGCCAGGACCGGCCCTGGCAATAAGCATGGCACCAACAGACACAGGCCAGGCACAGCATCATCTCCTTGTTCCAAAGCCTGGCACCCACAGCCACCCCTCATCTCAACAAGGTCCCTAAGCTGGGCAGCCTGTCCAGGCATTGCTTCCCCACCTGCACAGGCACCGTTCCCTCCTTTACTCCTTTCGTCTTCTTCTGCCTCTTCTTCTAGCTCCCAGACTTCTTTCATCAGTCCAGATCTTGTCTCTGAAGCCACCAAGAGATGACACTGCCAGTCCTGTGCCTGCCTGCCCTCAGAGACAAGCAGACCCCAGACATTTTCACTGTTCCTGGATCCCACAAGAAATGTTTCGTGACATCCTGCCAGACCAAATATTCCTCTCTCACCTTCCCTTCCTTCTGCAGGCTGTGAGGTTTCCCTTGGGAAACAGGAAACACAGATCACAGGTTTCTGGGCGCTGACAAGGGTCCCAGAGATCCCAGGCATGGAGAGATGTAGGGGAATCAGGATGAGCCCTGCAGTCAGAATTGGAATGGGGTCTTGCCCAGATTGGGCCAGACCAGCCTGCAGAGGATTTAGCTGCCTAACACTGAGTGAGTTTTCACCACACATAAGCAAACAAATCAAAAGCTTTGGTATTCCCCAGGCATTTACAGCTTGGCCAAACTGGGGTGTCTTCTCCAGGGTGGTAACACTCAGCTCCAGCATCAGGGAAAGACACACATTAAGGTCCTGCTCTGCAGCATCCTCACCTCACAGCTGGCTTCAGACGTGCTCAAAACAAGAGGCACATCCAAATGTCTGAACCATCCCAAGGAAACATTCCCTTTGGAATTCTGACCTTTAATTATTTATTTCTGCAGCCACTACACATCCCTTGGCACTGCCCTGGCAGCATGTGGCTGGGGTCTTGGGGACATGTGTCCTGTTGGATTCAATGTATGGGATCTCTCAGGCACCTGCCATGAGCAAAAGCAGGCAGGGAAATGCAGCCATCCTCCCAGCCCCTCCTGCCTGCATGCTTCTTGTCTCCAATATCAGGCTGCTTTTAAACCTCAGCTTCCAGACAGAGTGAGCTACTAATTAGTACCTTTAGCAAGACCTGACATCATAAGAATGGAGGGGAGGCTGTCCTGCTTGCCTGGACAGGCTCCAGCACACTGCTAGGGTTGGGGGGCAAAGCTGTGGTCTGTCACCTCTGCTCCCAAGAGCATGCTGTGTTTCCCAGCTGGTACAAGAGCCCACTGCCTAACTCAGTCTCATTCACATCTGCCTCCTCAGGGCACTGGCTCCCTTTCTGGAGGCAGAATCGTGGCTGGGTGCTGCAGAATCTGTTCTGTGTCCCCGTGATGCCAGTGACTTTCTCCTCCCTGTCTTTAGCTTCCTCCCACTGCATCTGCCCAACACCAGTTCACCCAGTTTCTGAGAGGCAGGAGCCAGAATCATTGCTGTGCCTCCCCAATAGCACCACTGCAGCACAGACAGGTGACAGTGGCCCGGGACAGCATCCCTTGGCAAGGCCACAGCAGCAATGCTCAGCGGTATTGTTCCCAGCAGATGTTTGACCAGCATATCCTTGCAGCCCTGCCCTGCTAAGGGCATCACTGTCTTTGCTCTGGGCAAGACTGGGGAGGGGGGGGTGCCCTAGGGGCAATCCCAGACTCACAAATGGTTCCACAGCAGCCAGCACGAGTCCCTCACAGCCTTCCCACAGATGTCCTGGGGACCCTGTTCCCACCATCATCTATCCAACCATCACCAGTGCCCCACTCACCTGCCGGCCCACACGGTTGTTGTGCAGCCGCATACGGGAGTGGATATCCCTGTAGGTTTCCCGGGAATCGAGGAAATCCTTGGAAAACTTCTCTCCATAGTCCACATCAGGGCTGCACCCTCCCCATTCCCAGGAGTCCTGGAGGCCAGGGGTCTCTGCCGGCATGTGCTCCATGTGCACCCCGTGCACCATGCCCTTGCCACGGTTCATGGCTTCCAGCTGGAGGCGGTGCAGCTTGCGCCGGAAAGCCTCCTCATCTCCACGGCGCTTCTGGTCACAGCCACAGGCCTGCAGCTTCCCCAGGGCACAGGCGTTGGACACGGCGTGCACCACGCCGGCCGCCGCTATAGCGTAGGCAAAGGCACTCTCCCGAAAGCCTGCAAGGAAGGAAACAGCTCAGGCTGGGTGGTGTGACCCCTGTGGGGGGCTGGATGAGTTCATCATCACACTGCGGTGAAGGGATTTGGAGGTTCAGCTTGTGTCTTGCTTTTTCCTGGTGCACCAGCTCCCGCACAGGCCATGAGTGAATCCCCACTCTCTGCTCTCCAGCCCCGTCCCCATCAGGACACACTGCTACCCTGAGGGCTAGCCCTGCCCCAGCTGGGACCCCACCTTCCACCATCACCCTGCTCTCACACCACTCCAGGAGATGCCACCACGGCACTGCTCAGGCATCAGTATCATGGGTCTGATGGGAAAGGCAATCCCTCCTCCCCTCTCCACTCAGAGTTTCCTACTATACTAAATATAATGCTGGCCGAGAGATATTTCTGCTGAAGAATGGGCCACTTTTGCTTACTCATAGGGTGCAGATTAGGCAGTAAAAGCAGCAGGCTGCACTGCCTGTCCAGCCCCATTCATCTGCCCATATCCCTTCCCACCCTGAACCCTGCCAGGTCCCACAAGAAGCTCTAAATGTGATACCACGCTGGAAAAAAATGAGCATTCCTAGTAAGTTAGAGCACGCTGTAACCACACCATGCACTGCCAGAGCCAGCAGCTGGTTGTTGTTAAATGCCAGGGAGTGAGGACATCCACAAGTGTCATTAGCTGGGGACAGGGCAGATGGGGACAGGAATGAGTCTCAGAAGAGGTTCTATGGGGCTTCATGTAGCTGTGAGCAGGGGATGCCTGAGAATCTCTTGGCTTCACTGAAGCCAGGTGAGGACCCTCTCCTCCCTAGGAGTTTCTATTTTATTTGAAATGCAAAGTAATACTTTTGTTTGTGATTCCTAGGTCAGGTGGGGAGCCTGCAGTGCCCTTTGCTTTGGTGCACAGTGACTGGCCCCAGCATGAGGGGAGGATGGAGGGAGAGCCAGATTTTGTGCCGTGGCGTCACATGTGAATAAATAAATAGCTGGAGTTCCCAGCCGCTCTCCCTCTGTTGGACACGAGAGGTTTGCTTGGCCCTGGCTTTGACACAGCTGAACAGACAACAGGTTTTAAGGTGTTTTCTTTACCAGATCCATGCCATGAAACGGGGGTCTTGGGTGAGCAACCCAGAGCTCTGCCAGCTCTCTGCCTGTGCCAGAGTCAGGAGAGGTGAGAGCGCAGCTGCTGCTGTGGCCCATCCTTGGCAGTGCTCCCCATCACACATGTCCTCTCCGCGGTTCGCTGCCACCCGCTGAGCAAACACTATGATCTTATTAAAGGAAAATGAAATGCAGCCCAGAAACCTGCATTTAAAGTCGTGCTGCTCTTTTGTGTGTTAATTTGACACTGGTGCATTTAAAAAATTAACGAGGCACTGCTTAAAAGCCAGCAGGAGCCTCTCCCAGCTTCCCCTTGGTGTGGGACAAGCTTGCTCTCAGCCTGCCTCTTTCCATGCACAAGTTGAACAACATTTTTCAGCGGGCAGGTAATGGGGCTGCTGGTGCGTACACTGTGCCGTGAAGCCTCCTCAGGGAGAGCGCTGGCAGGCAGTGCCTGCAACACACCCACGGCGCCACTGGAGCGTGAAGGCCCACATCTGGGGAACTTCAGTCCCCAGGTGAGCGATGGAGGATGGAGAACCAGCACAGAAAGGTCTCCTGGATTCCCAAATCCTCCCTATGTCAGTTCTCTGATCTCACCGCCTGGGCCAGCTTCAGCCCTTCATATGCCAAACCTGCCAAACCAATCATCACTGCCCCTCTTCTGGGCATCCCCAGCTCCTCACACAG
Source organism: Cyanoderma ruficeps (assembly GCA_008694505.1). Lineage (NCBI taxonomy): Eukaryota > Metazoa > Chordata > Aves > Passeriformes > Timaliidae > Cyanoderma > Cyanoderma ruficeps. The sequence goes on along the minus strand of VZDJ01000594.1, from coordinate 13,622,965 downwards.
CCAGTGCCTGCAGACAGGGGCAGCAAACCCTTCACCCAGCAAAACATCCTCCTCTCAGTCCTTTCTCATACATTTCTCCAGCCTAAAATATAATTTCTGGTGTGGTATCTCCTCAAAATCCCTTCTGGAGCCCAGAAACAAGCTCTACCCCACCCAGTCCGTCTAGCAAGCCTGTGTCCTTACAGGTAAAGAGGTCAGGTTGTTTGGGCACCCTCCATGGCTGGGAAACCCGTGGGTTAAAGCCTCAGTCCTCCTTCCTCTGGTGGTCTCCAAGTACATGTGAGCTGATGGATGAGGTATGGGTCCTTGTCCCTAGAGCTGCCATTCCCCAGGCTGTGGGCAGGGGACAGACTGGTCCCCAGGACATGATATCACAGCATTCAGGAAGTCTTGTTCCCATCTCATCATGGTCCTTTCCCTGCTCAGTATCACTCTGCCTGGCCCCACCATTCTTCCCTGCCTTCTGCCCTTCTTCCCTCACCTGCTTTCATAGGGAGCTGTGAGCAAAGGGGAGGAGGGGGTTAGGGCAGCACTGGGATCACAGCAGCCATGCCAGTATGGTTCTGCTAGGAGGTTCAGTTTACATTCCTTGCTCTACCCCAGCCACGCCAGAGACAGAGGATTGAAGCAGAGCAACGAGCAACACGGCTGCAGGCAACAACCACCCGCCTCATGGGCTCAGCAAGGGTGGAAGCTTCCAGGAACCACAGCTGAGAGTGGCATGTGGTGGCCAGCCCTGAGCCCTTTGGAGGGAGGCTCTTCAGCTACCCCAGTCACCTAAGACCTCAGCAGTGATTTCTGAGTCACCATATCCCTCTGGAGACCACAGAAAAGGTGTAGCTGTGGGAGGTACGAGAAGTATTGCCTCCTGCAGGGAAGAGGGAATGGAGGACACAATCCTGACACCACCACAGGCATCCAGCCTGCTGTGTACTCAAAGACCATGCTAGGCAAGGAGGACAGGTCTGAAACCTCTTCCTCAGGTCAAATCCCAAAGCAGCTTTCTTAGCAGGGAAAGTTTTCCCTGTCAAGATTTGCCTACAAGATGGGGGGTCATTTAGCAAGACCTCAGGTCCCAGCAGCACTGGCTCCCACCACGGATGCTGCAGTTCCTCCATCTTTCAAGCAGATGTGCGATGAAGGCTACAGGGCTGGCTTGGGCACAGCTCCGGGTTCTACAGTCTGTAGACCAGGGAGAGTTGGAGTCATGGCCTTCCTCCCACAGCTCATCATCACATCCAGGCAGCAACTCTCTCCCAGCACCCATCACTGCAATGCCTGGGTGGCATTGAGGGAGCCAGTGGGACAGCCTCATGTAGGCCCACCCTAGGGTACCCCAGGGATGCTCGGCTGCCCCCTTCATGGCAATACCCCCCAGGAGTGGGGTGTAGCTGCCAGGAGCTGTGGGCACATTGCCCCAGCCCTGATATAAGGCAGAGGAGAACTTCTCCCGCCACCTCCTGCGAGGCCTGCCGAGACGGCCAGTCCCAACACGCTGCCTCTCCCCCAGCCCCGCTCCCTCCCCTCTCCCTAATTAAACTGCAGGTGAACCTGCCAGGGTCTGGCCCAGCACCAGGCGCTAAATGCCTCCCTGCAGATCCCAACTTGCCTCCCTGCACCTTCTTGAGCGTGCCAGGGACAGCCCGCAGCCTTCGCTCCTTGTCCGCCCACGGCACTCAGAGAGCAGCCCTTGCTGCTGTGCAGGCTGCAGGGAGCCGAGCTCAGCCCCACACGGCCAGGAATCCTGCCTGGCCCCAGGGTCTCACTTGCACCATCAGTGGGGATAAGGTCCAGGGAATGGGGAAACCCACAGGGATGAAGCCGAGCATCCACAGCACCCGCATGTCCTTCAGGGCCAGGTGGGCAAAGCCCTTGGTTTGCCTGGGGGTACACAAAACCCTGCCAGCAGCCCAGCTGCCGGTGTGCCAGGCCAGGCGCTGCGGTCTGCGGGCACTGGAGCTTGGCTGGGGATCTGCAGAGCTGGGTTCCGGGGTCCTGAGCTTGGCAGCATCTCCCTGGATAGCTCTAACAGCACCTGCCTCCCTCAGCACACAGCAAAGCTTCCCCAAGCTCCATTTCACAGCTGGCTGGGCCCCAGCACCTGGTGTTTCTATCCTTGCAGGGAGTTCCCCACTCCCTGTTGGAAGAAATCAAGATCTGACCATGGCCATGCAGACTCCTTGTCCCCAGTGAGCCCTTCTAAGGTGGGCACAGGGCATGGAAGCATCATCCATCTCTCCAAAGGCTGCAGGAACCAGGAGATACTGCACTCCAGAGTCATGTCCCCTCCAACCATGAGCCTTTGAAGGCCTTCAAGGACATCCAGCCCCTCCATGGGGGGGATCCTAATCTTTTCAGAGCTTCATGTAGATGGGGTTGGGGTGGGGATGAGCGAAGGAGAATAGTCACTCTCATAGCACACCTCAAACACCCCTGCCCAGCAGCCAGACAGTCCCAGCCCAGATGGCATTGTATCCACCCATGGGTGCACACATACTGGACAAGGAGCAAGACTCAGTGACCCACCATCATCTGCAGCTTTGTTTTTGTCAGGCAGCCAGGCATGGGTCAGTGCAGCCAAGCCACACAGTGCCTGGCAGCCCACAGATGCTGTGGTGGGACAATGTACCAGGAAAACAGGCCATCCTCTCCAGTGAGGTGGACACAATCGTGCTGCTCACCCTTGGAGCAGGAGCAGGGAACTTATTTCCACTGCTGATGTAGATGCAGCCACTTGTCTCCACCTCACTGCTCCATCCCCCTACATCTCCTGAGGTCAGGAGAGGATGTCTCTGTCAGCCAGGCGAACACATGGAGGGAGAGGGAGGTACAGCAGAGAAGCATGGGACCAGGGACAGAAGAGTCCTGGCAGAAGTGACAGTGCCAGAGAATGGGCAGGAAGGCGGTGAGTACATAGGCAGCCAGCTGGGGAGCCAGGGAAGACTGGAGGAGGATTTGCAGTAGCACTGTTGAGCCTGGCTTAACATGGAGCGGTCACGGGCCAAGGAGGATGGCGGGTGCATATGGCACTGGAGATCCAACAGAGGGCACAAAGAATATCTCATACCCCAAGGATGCAGCATCAAAAGACCAGATCTGAAAAACCCACAGACCATGGTGATGTCTCAAAAGAACCCAGTGGCCCTGTGAGAGCAAGGATGGTAAACTCCTGGGCACTTGGTCTCCAGTGACCTGTTCTTGTGCCTCACAGCCACTGTTTCCCATGCCCCAGGGATGGCAGCATCTCCCAGGCCTGTGCTCTGCCCAGCATGCTGTGAGCATCCCTGCCTCCAGCTATGCTGAGGCCACCCCAGACTCCCAGCACTGTCCAGTTTGAAGCCTCTCCTTCCTGTCTCCTCAGGACTTGCACTCAAACTTCTAGGATCAACTCAGCAGGATGAGGAGATGGGCACTCATTTGCCATTGTCCTCTTGTCTGTCCCCAGGGGATGAGGTCCCTGACTCCACTGAGTGCCTGGATACTGGGCAGAGTGTGGGACAGGCACCATGGGACAGCTCGGAGCAGTGTTGCATCCTGTCTGGCTCATCCCCACACTGGAGAAGATGTGAGAGATGCAGGAGGACAGGACAGAGCTGGGGAGTGGAGCCAAGCAGGGAGAGTGGCAGGAAGAAGCCAGCTACAAATAATTTAAAGTGAGATTCACGCACGGCTGAACTGATGGCAGAAGAAGTGGGAAAAGGAATGAAAGATTTAAGGGGTCTGTCACTTCAGGTTACAAACAATGATCCTACAAGCACGTTGCATTCCCAGGCACGGCAAGGACGAGGCAGGGCGCAAAGCAGAGACCTGGTCCCCGGAGGTCAGATGCATTAAAGTCTGCGGCATGGAGCCTGCACCCCTCACTTCTACCACTTGCCTCTCCTCCAGCAGGGGCTCCTGAGATGCATCCCCTCTCTGATGGCTGTGCCTGTAACAGATGGAAGGCAAAGCTCAGAGCTCCAGCACTGTTATTGAGGGACATGAGTGGGTTCAAAGTGGGCCAGGGCCCCAGCGCTCAAGGCTTGCTCCATGGCAAATGGCTCCAAGCAACTACATGAGATAGCTTGGGTGCTTGAGGCTCATCCTGCAACCTCTGATGCCAAAACAGGAGTGCCAGGAGAGGCCTGCCTACTCTGATGCTCCAGCCCTACCTTCATCCTGCCCTGCTGCTGGATGTTGTGTCTCCATTCCAGAGAATCCCACCAATGCTGTGCGCCTGGGCTGAGCCATATCCAATAAATCATGACAGGGACAGGAGTCCAGGGTCTGTGGGAGTCCCCACATCCACCAGCCACAGCCCTGACAGCAGGAAGGGCTGCAGGAGCATCTGAGACAGAAGTGAGGTGCAGATCACTGAGGCCACCAGGAGACAAGGTGGGCTGAGGGAGGGATGCAGGCCAATGCTCTCTGCTGCTGGTGCTCCTCACCCAGCTTGGTGGGACCTGGAGCAAGGAAGCTTGTCTGGGTGTGTGAGCAACTTGAGCCAGCAAGTTGGTGTCTCCTGCCGCCTGAGGAGACTAGAAGTGAACCGCATTCCTCAGAGGACCTGGAAATACCTCGATGCTTATCAGGGCTGACAGTCCCCACCCTTCCTGCCAGGCTCTAACCTGGGCACTGCTCACAGAGGGAAGAGACACTGCCCTTCTCCAGGCACTAACGTCCTGAGAGGGACCAGGGCTGCTCCATGGCAGGACCACAGCCCTGATGCCACACATGCTCTGAGGTAGCATTCCACCCACTGAGGCTGTTCAGGCTGCCCTGGACATGAGAGATCTTCAGACACCAAAACGTTTCTGTGATCCCTTCTCCAGCCTTCTCCTCACTTGCTACAGCTGCCTGTGGGCTCCTGCCACCACATCCCCTCAGTGACATGTAAGCCTCAAGCTGCCAACTTCTCCTCTTTGAGACTCTCCTCATAGTCCCAGGGAAAGAAGATGTAGGATGTGGAAGGATGTTTGAAGAATGCATGGTTGCAACTCTCTGCTGGGCATTAGGCTGAGAGGCTCACAAAGTGGGTATGTGAGCAGTTTCTTAGGTAGTTTTCACCTTTCTTGGGAGCTGAAGGAGTGATATGTGTGCTGGGCACCTGGCCTGCCCTTAGCACCCTGACTGTCAGCCCCTGGTACCGTATTGTCCTTCCTGACCATGGTCTGTGGCAACGGGCACTTAGAAATACGCTGAGGCACAGGCTTCACGAAAGGGTACTCAGGTGAAAAGATACATTCAAGTCCTCTAGAAGATCCCATCAGGCCACAACCCTAATCTGCACCATGCAGGCCAGCCCCTCTGCATCCCAGAGTCTTCTGAAGAGAGTATCAACCAGGGAGGTCCTGATACAGGCAGAGCCAAACATGATTGCGAGGGAGATGAGATCCTGGCATCAGGATTCTTGGCAGAATGTGGAGAGCTAGGAGAGTTCTCTCAGCAGTGCAGCTGTGGGCTCTGTGGGCAGGTATGCTCCCAGGACAGCCTGTATCCCTGTCCCCTCTACCATCATGCTTTAGGGTCTCAGAAAACAGACAGCCCTTAGCTCTCTGCACTGGAAAGCCAACACGAGGGCAGAACACCAGGCTGACAGGCTCGTAGAGCTAGGTCCCACTAGTTACAGGCTTTTTAACTCATTACAACACACTAAAACACCATCCCCAGAGCAGGACTGAGCCAAGATGCTCAACTGTATCCACCAAACCAAATCCCAGAGCATGGTATCCACCTTCAGACCCACCAACTATGCTGTGCACCCATGGCACTGCTCCATACACCAGCCGACACCACATGGGGAGAAAATGCCAGAAAGCAGGAGGGCCTGGAAAGAGCCTCAGGAGCAGCTGGAGCTGGTCAGGGAGGAGCAGCTCAGGACAAGGGCCAGTGCAGGTACATGGTGCATGGAGCAGCTTTGCCATAGTGCAGTGCTCGTTCATCTGGCAGACCATAATATTTCTCTGCCTTCATCCATGGGGATGCTGAAGAGCTCACCTCATCCCATGGGCCAGAAAAGAGCTGTGCAGGGGCCCAGGGGGAACCCGTGAGGGTTCCAGAGAGCAGGTACTGCACAGTGGGACAGGAGGGGAACCGTTCAACCCTTACCTCTGCTGAAGATGATGCTCTCATATGGAATCTTGTTCTTGGTCTCAAGGCTGGAGCAATTCCAGCGCTGGTCCCGGAACTGGTGCTGGCACTCATGGATGGCGATCTGGATGCCCTGGATGGCCGAGGCGGTGACATCGGGGTGGCGCACACACACCTCCAGCTGCCGCCGCGTCAGCCCCGGCAGCGTCAGGCACACCGTGTTGGCATTCAACACTGGCTCTGATGGCAGCTTCAGGCCCAGGATCTCATTGGAGCAGGAGCTGGGAGGGAAAAGGACACCCTTGAGCTCAGAGCAAGCAATGTGCCAACCACTTGGTTTTCCATTTGGGGAAGGGGAAAAGTCTGTGAGGGACACACATGGGGAAGGGAGATGCTTCTCAATCTACACTGAGCCACTGCATATAGGGAAGGCTGGGAAGACCCTGTGCTCACCAGCAGCTTATCCAGGGAGAGATACCCAGCAGCACTGGGGCTGCAGTCTCCTCCAACAACATAAGTACAGTACAGACACCCTGGCAGCCTCTGCCCAGCAGCAGTCAAATCTGGCCATCCTGCCTCTGGAGCCCAGCATCTCCCAGGACTGCACTCTCTCTGTGTGCTCCCCCAGGGATCTCCCACACTGGCCAGGCACTGCAGACTCTCAGCACACATTGCCCCAACTCGCCTTCCACAGAAAGTGTGGGTTTCCCCCTGGGAGAATTGAGAGACCCTGGAGCAGGAGTCCCATTCCAGGTCTGGCTCTGTCCCTGTTGCTGGCTGATCCCCTCCCTGCATCTCCTGTATCCCCCCAACACTGCTGGTCCTTGCAAGGGAGGTAAAAGGAGTCATCAGCCTTTTCTTTTCAGCTCAGCTGTGAAATATAGAGCCAAGCACTGTGCCAAGTATCCTCGAGCTCCCAACAACAATCCCAAGTCCACTGCCACATCCTTGCCCCACTTAACCAGATGCCTGTGGCCATGGAAGCACAGAGAGCAGCAAATGGATGGGTGCAAGGAGAGGCACATGGTCCATGGCAGGAGTACAGGTACTTACACAAATAGGGATACTACCTGGGGAAACAGGGAAGTAGATGGAGTGTGTGGAGATGGGATATGGGATGTGGGATGTGGGGAGGCAAAACATGTCCAGAAAGAGACACCTGGAGCTAATATGGAGGTACACATGACAGACAAATCCAGAGAAGGAGACAGTAGAAAGCATTTGCCATTAACTCCAGGGAACGGGTTGAAGGACTCTGGGATAAACAGTGTCCAAGTGAAAGATCCACAAAGCAAGCAGCAGGCAGTGGGATGCCCAGCAGCATCCAGCATCTTGCAGCATGGTCCACCAGGAGCTCAGCACCACCCCACTGCATGTTCAGGAGAGCTTGGGCCCTGCTGGGACCTCTACCCAGAAAGGTCCTTCCCTGTTCCCTGGGACCGGCAAGAGCTGGGTCCCTGGGAGAAGCAAGGAGCTCAAAGCCCTTTGAACTTTGATTACAGAAACAAGACCTGGAGGAGGATGCTGGAGGAAGGACTGCAGCTGCCAGGTCTTCGGAGAAGAGTTACTCCCCGCTGTGTTCCCTCAAACCCTGCAAGCCTGGTTCAGGTACACGGGCAGAAGCAGCTGTCAGGGGATAAGTTCCCCAGCCCAGGGCTCACCCAGCTCTGGAGGGAGGGTTCAGCCCCAGCGTCTCTGCTGAATTACAGCTTGCTCAGGGGAGATGGAGAACTGTCAAGATCAGGCGGCTGCTTTCTCCAGCTTCCCAAGGGTGTTTATACCCACCCCATCACTTTCATGGGTAGTATATCAATATGCCCCAGTGCAAATCCACGGTGACTCCAACAGGGAGAGTCAAGGAGGAGCGGAGAAGAGAGACAAAGGGAGTGCATCCCTCCAAAACCCCTACACAAGAGGGGAAACCTTCTTCCCACTTTCCTGCACTCATTCCCACTGTCAAGCAAGCCCAGGCTGACAAAAGATGCAGAGCAGGATGCAGCTGCCACCATCCCCAGCCCCAGGAGCTCCTGCCCCGAGCACTGCAACCACTTCGCTCCCTGCGTGTCCTGAGCTTGACATAGCGTCTGCCATCATTTCCCAGGGCATCCCGGGTTGGGGGCGATGTTACGGTCTTTATCCCGATTGCACTGCGGGGAAACTGAGGTAGGGGCTCCGGAGAGTAGAAGGAAGGTCCTTCTGCCTCTTGCTCCACCCAGGGCTCAGGAGAGCCAGGCACCGGCAAGAAGCTGTCACTGTCACACTTCTTAGGAGGATACAGCGCTCCCCCCAGCTCTCTTCCCCCTTTAAATCTGGATTTAAACTTGATTTCACGGTGACAGGCCCCCAGGTCACAGGCTGCAGCGGCTGCTGCTTTAATTAATACAAGTCCCAACGTTAACAAATTATATTTAAAGGGGCTGGAGGGAGGGGGAAGGGCGGGGGACCCCCCCACTCATACCAGCACCACGATTAACCCCTGGCTGCCTGGAGCGCGCAAGTTTGGGAGCGGACAGGGGACAGGCGAAGACGGAGAGGGATGGCGAATTTGGGGGTTCGCTTTCTGGAAAGCAGGTGGCCCTCTCTTACCCCTCTAGCATTTAGGACAGGCGGAGCCAGGGAGGAGTCGCAGGGGGACCCAGCTGGCACCGACCCCCACGACAGTGACATCCCAGCCGGCATTCCCCCGTCCTCTGCGGGCGAGCGGAGAAGCTGAGGCAGTCGGGGCGGGCGCTGGAGCGTCTCCGGCCGGGGAGGGAGGGGGACCGGCTTCTCCTGAAGCGGGAGAAGCTGCGCATCCCACCGGCGTTCCGTCGGGACGCGGGAAGGCGGAGGGGGGCAGCAGCCCTGACAACACCTTGAACGAGGGCCCGCAGGCGTGCGAGGCCGGGCTCGGGCGGTGGGACCCCCCCAGGAGCCCCCTGGGCAGACCGCCCCCGGTGCGGGGCTGGGCGCGGCGGCTTCCCGGCGCCCTCTCCGTGGGGCCGGGGCTCTCAGCGGCAGGGCTGGGGATGGAGGGGTGCAGCTCCTACCTGGGTACCCAGAGGCTGAGCAGCAGCGAGCAGAGTCCGTGGGCCAGGGCCGGGCGCATCTTCGCTGGGGCAGCGGCTGTGCGGGCTGCGGGCGGGCGGGCGCCTTTGGGGCAGGGGCGGCGGGGCTCGGCGCTGCTCTCTGCCCGCTTTGTTTGTTGTGGGTTGTTTGCTTGTTTGTGTTTTCCCCTCTCCTCCCTCTCACTGGCTCCCTGCACGCCGGGGCTCGGCTCGCCGGGGCGGCTCTGCCATCCTCCCGGGATGCCCCCCCCGCCTCCCGCCGCCCCGGCGCCCTCCGAGCCCGGCGAGGGCTGCGCGCCTCCCTCCCTGCCCGCCGCCGCCCCGCCGCGCACAGCCCCCCGGCTCAGCCCCCCATGGCGGGACGTGCCGGGGGGCCGGGGGGTCCCTCGGCCCTCGGGGTGCGCTCCCCCTCCGCTCTCCAGGGCGCCCCGGGGCTCCGGGGCCGCGGCGGGCGTGGGCAGGGCTTGCCGGGCGAGCGGCTCCGCGGCTCCCGCGGGGCCCGCAAGCACATGGGGAGCCGCGGCCCCCCCGCCGCCCCCCGCCACCGGTGTCGCCGGGCCTCCGGCGGAGCGAGCACGGTCGCGGCCGGAGCGCCCCGGGAGCGCGGGGCGCGGAGTGGCGGCGGCAGCGCCTCTGCCTGGGATCGCGCTGCGCTGAGCATTACTCAGCGCCCGGAGCCCGAGTCCCGACACGTCCAGACAGGAGCCCGCGGGGGAAGGACGGGGCAGAGGGTGGCAGCGGGGCGGAGAGCCGGCGTGTCGCACGCAGCCTGCCGGGGAGGGAGCGGGCGGCGGGGGGGCGAGCGGGCACGGGCGGCGGGAGAGTGGGCGCGGGGCTGGAGGGGAAGCGGCGTGGGGTGGGCACAGCGTGGGTGAGTGGGCACGGTGTGTGGGACGAGCATGCACAGCGCTGAGAAGTGTGTGTGGTGGGAATGCCCAGCGCGGAGAGTTCGCGCAGGGCGCAGGGTAAGTGTTCGTGGTGTGGGGTGAGCATGTCGGCGTGGGGCTGAAGAGCGGGGACAGCTGGGTGTACGTGGCCCGTGGGCATGTCTGCACGGTGTGGGGACTGTACGTGGGGTGAGAGGTGAGTGTGCATGGTGTGGGACCATATTTGTGGGGACTTGGAGGACTGCACGCTGCTGGGGGGAGTGTGCTCAGGGCATGGGGGAAAGGTGCTGTGGGCGTGGGGTGTAGCGGTGTGCCCAAGGAAGCAGAGTGTGCACAGAGTATGGGTGTGCGTGATGTGGGATAAGCATACACCAGGTGTAGAGTGAATATGCTCATCGTGAGAGTGCACCGAGTGTGGGTGAGGGCACAGGGTGTGGGGTGATTTGTGCATGGCTTGGTTGAGTGTGTGTGGGACAAGGGTGAGTGTGCACAGCATGCATGAGTAGGGGGGACCCTTTTACCCCTGCACGGGGAGAAAGCAGTGCACAGGTGAGTGTGCATGGCTGGGTGAGGTGCATGGGGTGTGATGTGTGGACTAAGTGCGTAGGGCATAGGGGATGTGAGCAGGCACTAGGTGTGGCGTAAGGTTACATGGCACGGGGTGAGCGTGCATAGTAGGGTGAGTGTGCATGGAGTACAGGGAAAGTGTGAGTGGTGAGTGTGAGCATGTGTGGAGTGTTGAGGGTATGACTGTTCTCAATCCTAATGCCTGTGTGCACTGGGTATGGAACGAATGTGCGTGGGATGTAAGGCGAGTGTGGACACTGTGGACAGTGTGGATTGAATGTGATTGAGACACAGGGTATGGGGGCATGGGTATTAATGGGGATGGAGAGAGTGCATGGTGTGGGGTGTGTGGGGAGTGAGTGTACCGGAAGACAGGAAATACGTGGGGCATGAAGTGGGTGATCACAGGGAGAGGTCCGTGCATGGCATGGAGGAGGAGTGGGGGTGAGTGTCCCTGTGGCGTGAGGTGTGCAGGGGATGGTTGAGGTTCATCAGGGTGTGCACATGGGGACTGGGGGTGCTGGCACGAGCTGTGGTTGTGCAGGAAGGCATTCCTGATGGTGCGAGGCCTGTGGGTGCCTGTCAGTGTGCACAGGGGTATGAGCCTCAGTGACACATGCTGGGGGTGTGACTCTGTGTTTGTGGCCATGGAGAATGGCCGTGTACATCCCATGTGCCAGCCCCGTTTTGGGTTTCCCCAACCCAATACCAGGAGAGCAGTGCTGCAGGGCCAGTGCCTATGGAGAAACTTTGGATGTGGTTCTGCCTTCCCTCAACAGGGCCACCAAGCACTGCCAGCCTCAGCCCACGAGCTCTCCCACGTTGGGCACCCAATTTTTACCCACCTCCTTGGCACCATCAGTTTAGTTCTTGGGCATCCCTTACCTTCGTGGATTCCCGATGGGTGCAGTATTTTTCATCTGGGAGCTGTGCTTTGCACCTGTGTCACCCTGCTGCTCCCTTGGGGACAGGAGGGTGGCCCTAGAAAAGCCCAGGCTCACTGGGCTCACAGCAAATGCAATCTCCCCCAATGCAGCCTCTTCCCATTTGTGGGGATACTTGGTGTCCCCTTAGTTTGAGTGCCCACTCTGGGGCTAGGGGCCTCCACTTGGGCACTGGGGATGGGGGATGGCAGGCAGTACCCTTGCAGGCCCCCACCATCCCCAGCCTTCACAGCCCACCCCGGGCTGGTGTTTGGGCCATAAAAAGTTGCCTGGCAGCTGGCAAATCACTCTCCACCAGGTGAGTACTGTGTATCTCCCCACCAGCACTGCAGCACTGACAGGAGCTACCTTCTGTGCTCGTGTGATGGTTCCTGTTTGCACCAGAGAGGAAAATGCTCTTCCTTCGGGAAATTAATTGCAATCTGAGGGTGAGGCCTAAGAGTATGGTGGTTCTCCCTGGGTGCAGTATTGTGGCATCACCACTGAGGTTCCTTTTGTACTCCTGAGGTTGCTGGCTGTTCTCCTGTCCCCAGCTCTGCTCCTGAGTGGGCTTAGCCTGTGTGCAGGTGTGGACACTGCTACAGAGCCAGCATCTACCCTCCAACTTCCTTGCCCACACAGTTTAGCAAGAGGCAAGGGTGCAGAACCTTCCATCCCTCAGGCAAGGACCTGAGAATAGACAGGTTCCTGCCACAACACAACCCAGCACTCATCACTTCCTCCACAGCTGCTGCCCTCCTGGATCCCCCAGCATCCAGCAAGTGATGTGCAGTGTCCCACAGGAGCTTGGGAATGGTGTCAGGACATCCTTTAGTCACCTGCCACCAAAGGAGGTTCAGAGTGGTGATGAGAGAGGTGGTGTCAGGGTAGGACAAAGCACACCAGCAGACTTGTGGACATGACACACAATGGTCTCTAACATAGAAGCCATTGCTCCACTCTCTCCACTTTCTCTCACACAAGACCTGACTCCTGTCCTGCATTTCCTCTTTACATTCTGGAACAGACTGTCTGAACCCCCACTTAGCAGGCAGGGGCAGGGCAGAGGAACAGCCTCCAGTTTCAGGCAGCTTCCTGGCTCAGGTGTCCTCAGCAGGTCCTCTGAACCCCTTTCTTTCTCAGGCCACCCCAGGGATTACATGTGCCGCCCTTGGCCTGGACTCACCAGAGATCCCCCCTGGTGAAAGCAGGACACCTTCCCACCAGAAGCTCCTTCCCTGTGGGAAGGAACCCTTGCTTCCAGGCTTCAGGAGCACACATGTTCGTTAGGATCCTGTACACAACATAAATGCCATGGAGAATCAGAGGAGAAACACTTCTATCCTTTCATAATCACTTCCAAGAGCAGGTGTCTTACTCGCACACTCCTGCTGACCTGGGGAGGAGACCAGCCACTCTGTCCCACAGTCTTGGTGCTCACAGCAGGGGCAGGCAGGGGAGGACCTGTTTCCTCATGTCCCAGCAATGTCCTGGGGCTGAAGAGGAGCCAGGTGAGCTTTTTGTTCCAACCTTTCTTCTGCGTCACACTGGCAAAGCCCTTAAGCACAAGATTAAGCACCTGTTGTGGCCCCTGGAAACGGGGGGACTAAGAATAGGACCTGGCCCCTCTGAGCAGGGATGGGGGAAGGCAGGCATGTTAGGCTGATGGAGGGTGCTTTGGTCCTGATGGGACCATCAAAGCTCAGGGCAAAAAGCTGAGCTTTCTGAGAGCACTGCATCTGTCCTTATCATTACTATAGGCCCCCAGTTGGGAATGCAGCATCAGTGGGTCATGGACCTGTCACCTCCAAGCTTCTGTCCCATCTCCAGCACTGCTCAGCAGCCCCACACTCTGCAGAGACCAGGAGGGGATGTGGGGTGCTGTCAGAGCTGGAATGAAGGTGGTTGCTCCCCAGAGCCAGCGCACAAAAGATGATGCGGAAGTACGTGGTGCAGGGCGCTGTGGGAATACCCCTTGGAGCTCCTCTGCCCAAGCCAAAGTACCCGGGCAGCCCCTTCTTTCAGCAGGTTACATGATGTACCAGGAGGTGCTTTGTGCAGGGGACCGGGGAAGCATCCATATCTCTTCCTGTCCATCCTCCCTTCCCTCCATCCTTCTATTTCTCTGTCTCTCCATCCCTCTTGCCATCCCTCCATCTTCTTACACTGCATATCCTCTTGCCCAGCCCTCAGGCTGCCTGCACCTTGTCTGCTCTGTTCCCCTTCCCTTGTGCAGGAGCAGGTCCTGCCAGCATCCCACACCACAGGCTCCACACCCCTGGGAGAATGGGGCTGGCTCTCCTGTTGTCATCTCCATCAGAACTCCTTTCCAGCAGCTCAGCACTCAGTCCATAACTTGCTGGCATTCTTCCCCCCTTTCCTCCTGGCATGTGCCCTTCTCTAGCCCCTTCTGCCTGGTGATAAGCAACTTCCAAGGCCTGTGTCCTGGGCAGTCATGCATCTCTGCATTTCTGCCGTGTCTAAGGATGACCCACTAGAAATCCATGGCAGGAGAATGCAGGGGTTGAGATCTCTATATGTATCATGCTGCTCCTACTTGTTCTTACAGACTGGCTGTGGGCCCTCAGATGTGACCAGATGGGAGAACAGCCTGCTCTGGACACGTAAACAATCCTGGCCATACTGCAGCCTTGGAGGGGCTGATGGCCTCTGGGACCACCAGGGCCAGCCAGTCTGTGTATGCAGGTGTGGGCAGATGAGGCACATCTGATGAAGAGAGTGAGGCTGAAGGAGTGCAGGGAGAAGCTCTGGGGAATCTTAAAGTGAGGGGAAGCTTGGATGAGGAGAAGGAGGAGGAAGGGGAGGTTTGCTGGGAGCCCATGCAGCCATCCACTGACCCAGCTTTTGACATCCCGAAGCACAGTTCTCTTCGCTCCCCTGCCCGGCAGCACCCATGGGACTGGAGCGACAGGTGCATGAGTCAGGGCTGGGTGTGGGGTCAGGGTGACCCTGCCTTTTGTGACAGCATTAGTCACCATGCCAAACTTCCCCAGCCCAGCAGCACTGGAGCCCCCGGCATCACTGCCTCCTTGCTGGCTCACACCCCACAACTCGCCCGAGTTTGCTTGATGTGACTCAGGACCAACCACACCAGTGGCCACTGGTCTGGCCCGGCCAGTCCTCCCAGCTGCCCAGGGCTGGGGCGCTGGCAGAGCCCGGGGCAGTGGGTGAGGGCCAGCACCAGCACTCAGCCACGCTGCCCTTGCGTCAGGGTGGAAAGGCAGGACCTGGCTGCCTCTGGCCATCCCTGGGAGCATCCTTGCAGTGAGGCAGATTTCCCTCTTCATTTTCCTCCCAGCTCCTGGCAGAGGGTGCCTCCATCCCAGCAAGGTGCAAGGAAGGGTTTGAAGCCCAGCTGTGGGTACCATCCCATGGGGCTGGAGCAAGCCCCCATGCACGCTGCCTCCCACACACCACAGGGACTGGCTGTGCGGGGGGACACCCCACGGCAGAGCTGGTTTGACCACGATGGGGGATCCCAACCCTTGCACTGCCTTTGGCAAGGAGAGCATGTCTCCAAAAGGGCCAGGCTGCTGGCTGAGGCAGTGGGGAGGTGGCTGGATAAGGCTGCCCAAGCACATCTGTGCAGAGTTGCTCCAGGTGCCTCCTGTGGGGAGGGATTCACAGCCACTAGGATAGGTGGGAGGTGCTGGTCCATGGGCAATTTTCAGGGCACGAAGCCACCTCAGTAGTCACTTTTCCTGCAGCTCTGCCTTCCAGGGGTGTGCACAAGCAGATCCCCCTCCCTAGAGACGGAGGATGGCTGCTGCCTTTGTTACAGGGCAAGTAATGAGGCCATGGAGTGGAAGCTGTCTCACCTGGATGAGATGTTGGCAGTCAGAAACAGGACCCAGGAGTGAGGGAGCCTCTGCTCTGCCCTTCTTCTGGGGCAGGGGAGCTAAGGGGTGCCCTGGCATCAGGCAACTCCCTGACAGCCTCCAGAGCCCACTGCCCTCACAAACACTGCTTAGTGTGTGCCAGGCCAGCACAGCCATTTCCAGGATGCTGGAGTTATCTCCCAGCACCTGTTCCTCGAGAGGAGATTCTGCCCAACCTCTGCACTCTGCTTTAGGTACCCTGGGTCACAACATATCCCCCTGCTTGAGCGATCGGAGACGCTGCAGCGGGACTGGCCTGGACACCCCCCAGTACCCATGTCCCCCGCTCCAGAGACAGCCACTGCACACACTGGAGTCCCAGAAACAGGGCAGAGCCAGGAGGATCTGGGTTACCCATGATGGGCAAGGATGAGCCAGGCCCTCCAGGGCAAGTTGGGGTTAATGTGTCCTCATGGCTGATGTGTCCTGGATGACTGACATGTGTCACTGAGAAATGGAGTGAGGACAGAGGAGGACAGTTACAGGCAGCTCCCTAGAGGGAGCAGCAGAGCCTGGAGAAGGGGAGTTAGAGGTCTCCCAGGAGAGCAGGGTTGGTCAGGCAGGAGCCCTGGCCAGGACTCAGCTCTGCTGCTGGCCAGGCAGCCCCTGCTCAGCAACAAGCAATGAGCTGGCAATGCTGCCACAGGAAAAGGGTTTGACACAGTTTTTGGGTGCCACTGTCCAAGCCTGACCACTCAGCTGGGCTGAGCTGGTATCCAGGTTTCTTGGCCTCTCCCTCTTAGGACTTATCTGCATTACTCCAAACTTTCCTAAAGTGCTTCTTTTTGGGGAGGCAAAAATATTCTATTTTTGGTCTCAGTCCAGAGAGATTTTCTTTTTCAAGTTTGATTGGATTAATCTGTCCAGCTGTTTTCAACTTGGGAAATTGAAGGGAAAATTGCATTCTTCCCATTTCAAAAGAAAATACAAAAAAAACCCCAACAAAAAACCCAACGAAGTCATTAACATTACAGGGGTCTGGGATTCTCTCTCTCTCTCTCTCTCTCTCTCTCTCTAATCCAATTATTATGAACTTCCTCCTTTTCCCTTGGGAAGATCCTGAAAGTTTTGCAATGTAAACTGTCCAGTAGCAGAGATCTGGACTATACATGTGCATCTACAACTACACTCCCCAGACTCACCAGCTACTCACTGCACCCCCACAGCCACCCTTGTACACCCTGGCTTTCCCCAGCTGCGCCCCCAGAACAGAGTTCTGCTTGACCACTGCCCACAAGAGCACGGGGATGGGAATCAGGGGGTTGTACACACTCACACACACACTCCCGTGCCCATTCTCCCAAGTACAGTCCCGTACACACCCATCCACACCCCCCACACACACACTTATGTCCATGTGAGCAGCTCCCCAAGCACAGCCACCTGCACAAAGCAATGAACCTCCATGAGCCCCCGCACACAGCCACATTCCCAGACCCATAGGATCATTTAGGTTGGAAAAGATCTCTAAGATCATCGAGTCCAACTGTAAACATCACACTGCCATGTTCACCACTAAACCCTGTGCCCCCTCCCATTTTCCGCATGCAGTCCTCCAGCCCATCCCACTCCATTCCCACTCCCATATTCCCCATGCATCCCTCCATCCCACCCCATTCCCACTCCTATGTTCCACATGCATCCCTCCATCCCATTCCCATTCCCATTCCCATTCCCATTCCCATTCCCATTCCCATTCCCATTCCATGTTCCCCGTGCTGTGCCGCAACTCCCCCTGGCGGCCTCCTGCCACCGCGCCGCCCGCTGCGCCCCGCATCCCGGGTTGCCATGGCGACGGCGGGGATGCTGCGCCCCCCCAGACCGGGACCTGCTGAGTCTTGAGGGGTCCAGCAGGCTCCTGGGGGGCCTGGATGGATGCAGGACTTCTAGAAATCTGGGGGACTCCTGGAGCACTTCAGGGGACCTGGGGAGTAACTGTCCTTAGGGACTGCTGGGGTGTGTTAGGAATCTGGGCTGAGTCCTATTGGATGGGGAGCTCTTGAGGTCTGGAGAACTGGGGGATTTCTAGGGGGCTCTGCTGGCTGCTCAGCCTTCTCCAGACCACTGGGCCAGTCCAGACCCTGACAAGCTACGGGCAGCATTTGCCTGTGTCAGGGCTTCTCCTGGCTATCAAAGGGATGGATTTGGCTTTGCCAGATCAGGAGCAGTAGGGAGCTGTGGTAAGGAGCTGTCAGCCTCCACACGAGCTGTCCCTTTTCCCCAGCTGGACAGAGAAAAAGACTCACAGCCCAGCTGGTTTGCACACCCGTGAGAGGCTCACAGACACAGTGCAGAGGTAACTCATGGATGTGCAGAGGAGTTACCCCACAAGCACACACCATGTGCTTCCTCTCCAAATTTTTGGCTTCTGTGATCTCCATCCTTCAGGAGCTGTGATTTGGGGCAATGGCAGAGAGGACACAGATCAGATACCTTACTCAAAAGTACTAAATGTCTTCCCAGGGGTTTATGCACGGCCACATCTCCAGAGCCATGTCCATGCAGCCCAGAGCATGAAAGCAGCCCATTGTGGGGAAGTTGAGACAGAATCCAGAGAAGGAACTTGCCGAAGGTTGGAGCTCAGACTCTGAACATCTCACAGAGGGTTTCAGAATCCCTCTATAGGTGGTCTCAGCTATGGTTCCAGAAGACAACAAGAGTGACCTAAAGTTTCACGGGACCTGCCTGAACTGACCTCTCCTGACAGGCAGTCCAGGCCTTGAGGTGTGCTCAAGTGCATCTGATTCAGAGGGACCTGCAGAGCCTACTGAACAGCTCCACATCTTCCAGCAGAGAGCTCCTGCAACTCTCCAGCTCCCTTTCTGGAGGACCGTTTTGCACCCACACATCCTTCCTGTCCCAGACACACCTGAGGAAACACAATATGACATGCAAACATGCTCTCACACAGGCACACGTGGGGACAGTGTCACTGACACACACACACTGGCGATTCGCTGTGTATTCACAAAGACTCAGGAAAATACACAGGCCAACTTATTTACACGCCCACGAGGGACTCATACACACGGGGATGGGTGTATATACAAACTCACACACACACATATGGTCATGAACAAGCATAAACATGCTGCCTGTGCATGCACACACACCAAGCTGCTTGCATGCACAGGTACCAGTCACCCACCCTACCCTGCTCACACCCACCCACGTGTTCCAATGGGCGGGCGTGGGGACAGGAGTTCCCTGTGTGCCTCCCTTCTCCCAGCACTACTGTGGCCAAGCCAGAAGGGAATTTCCAGCTGCAAAGTTGCAGCTGACAAATTTAGAGATTCCCTCCCCAGTGACTGCTGGGCCAAGTTAATGGTTCACCAGCACCTTACTTCTCCTGCCCTTCCCTACTGGCTGCCTGGGGCAAACGAGGAAGGACCCGCTGGTGGGCATCTCCAGCACCCCATGCAGTCTCCCTTGCCTTGCAATCTGCCCAGCACTGTGAGCTCTGCTTTTACCCTGTCTGGCAGTGCCCAGTACATGAGGCATTGCCCACCTCGGCTAACTCAGCTTAGAACTCTCCTGAAGAGGGGTGGACAGGAAAGCCCCCAGTGTCCAGCACTGCTGCAATGTGGAGGGTGGGCACAGGAGCGTGGACCTCTCTGCCCAGGCTCTCACGCTGCTGACATCCCTCTGGGGATCCTCAGACCAGAGGGCATTGCCAGCTGAGCAGGCACTGCACACACAGAGCACTCTGCAGTTACTTAAACCCCTAAGCTGGATAACCCTGGAGAAACCAGTTCCTGTGGGCTCCTTGCAGCATGGGACAGACCCCCTCAGAGACTCCTGGAGCCCCTGGAACAGAGGCTTGGCAGCTTGCCTTGCTGGGCAGCCAAGCAGGCTGCTCCTCACCCTGTGTTTGTCCATGAGGGGCACAGGCTGATCAGGTTATAAAGACATGCATGCCTGGCACCCTGCCATCCAGGTGGGGTTGCACGTGGCCCATGGCACGCCAAGGGAATGCCTTGCATACCACCAAGCCAACAGTGTCAGCGCTGTCCAGGGCTTCTGTGTGCCAGGCTCTGCAGTGGGGACTGCAGTGACCGTGGCTGGAGTGAAAAGAATACAGGGTCCCTTCAAGAAGGTCAGAGCACAACACCACAGTGTCAGGGCAGCTAGATGTACCTCCTGCATGAGGCATGAGTGGAGGCACCATGGACTGCAAACATCCCAGATCAGATGGTGGCGGGACACAAACTGGCACCCCAAGCAATGACAGCTGTGGGTGATGGGAGGAGAGCACTCATACAATGGAAGCAGCAGAGCAGGGCAGGAGAGTGCTCGCCATCATCCCCACACATCTCCAGACTCAACAACCACAGAGAAAATCAGAGAGTAGATAAAATATTAACTAGACTTTGCCACAGGTCCCAGCAGGGCCAGCGGCTGGCAGGAGGTGACTGACAGGGGCTCACAGCTGCGGCAAGACAGCTCTCCGGCTACTTCCATTCCAGTACGGTGGTCAGTGCTTCTCAGCCCTCCCCAGGAAGCGCTGTGGTATGCGGGCTTTAAATAGCTTTATTAGTGGAAGCTCTGTGCCCACAGAGCAGAGGGGCACGGGGATGTCGGGCCAGCCCCATGCTGCCCTCTGGGGAAGGCAGGACTCCCCAGAGCGAAGAGCTGAGCTCACCCACGCTGACCCTGCCACTAGCTCCACCTGTCTCTGTCCCAGGGGGGCCCTATGAGCCTGGAGGTGGCCTCCCAAATTGTCCTCGCCTGACCCCAGGCTGTCAGATGCAGAGGCTGAGCTCCTGGCGGACGGAGCACTTGCGGCACTGCACCACACAGCACCAGTGGAAGCGGCAAAGGCAGTTCTCCTCCAACACCACCGTCTCGTCCCGGTGCCCTCTCCCGCAGCACAGCAGGTCACACCCACTCGTGTCCATGGCTGTGCTGTTGCAGACACGGCCCCTGGTACCCAGCGAGCCTGTCTTACGGTTAGCTGAGCAGAAATCAGGTGAGTCTGCCGAGTAGATGAGGTCCTGTTTATCAGGAGGCTTGATGTTGTCACCCACGGGGATGAGGGTTTTCCCGTCGTTGCCTCCCATCACCTTGAAAGCCCCATTGAAGCGCTCGAGCAGGCGATCCCCCACCTCGCGGAAATGGGGCATCTTCCTCCAGCAGGTCCGCAGGGTGCAGGAGCCCGACAGCCCGTGGCATTTGCACTCTGTCCTCATGTAGCTGCGCACCGCCTGAGGAGGAGACAGCCACGCTCAGCCCTCCGTTCCCTCTCTTGCTGTCCAGCACCCCCAGCCAAAACCCTGCCTCTTGGTGCTGCCCTGGCCCAGGGGAGGGATTGGGGGCGGAGAGTGGCCCGGGGGGGTTCCAAAGCACCTGCAAAAGGATACCCAAAAGATATTGGGTCATATCAGCCAAAGCTGGTGCAGGTACATGGTTTGGGGACACTGAAGGTGGAGGGCTGGGCAGGGGCACAAGGGCTGCAGGGAACAGGGAGTGCAGGGGCCTTACCAAACGCCCGGCTTCGTTGTTGTGCAGGTCGATGAGAGCTCGAATGTCATTTTTGCCTTTCTTGTTCTTGGCATCCATGAACTGCTGGGATTTCTCATAGCCAAATTGCACATCATCCCCACAGCCCCCCCACTCCCAGGCAGTGCCCTCTGTGCCTGGCCCCGCTGTGGGCGAGGGGGGGGCCCGGCTCCGTGTCAGCTCACAGCCACACTGCAGCAGCTCGCCCATGCTGCAGGCTTGCGTGATGGCGTGGCTCACTCCAGCCGCCGTGATGGCATACACGAAGGCTGTTTCACGGATATCTGCAGGAGAAGGCACACGGCTGGGATGTGGGGTCAGCTCCAGCAAGCAAAGCATCACCCCCTGGCCGACATCCCAGGGGCTCAAACCCCCCTTCTCCCTCTTCATATGGGTTCGGTGCTGTTCCCCTGGGTGATGCACCCACCCTGAAACAGGCTGCCTGGAGCAGGAGCTGCCTCTTGCAAGCACATTTGAAGACTCTGGGGGATGGTCAGGCCCTGCCAGTGTTCCTCCACTCAGCTGTGGAGAGGCAACAAATCTCCCAACTCCTCTTGCAAGTCTGGGTGCTGCCCCATAGGAAAGAGGGAAGCTCAGAGAGCAGAGTGTGGTCCCAGGTGACCAGGTGGTACCCACAGCCTCCTCACATTACCCTGCAATATCCCTCCAAGCAGTAAAAATCCCAAACGGGCTCCTGGAAACAAACACTGTGAGGGATACCGAGGGTGTCACTCACCCTCTGCAGGGTGGCAGTGATGAAGCTGTGCTGTCTGCTCTCCCCCCACTACCCTCTTTGCCATGGGGAGCTGCCTGCCCCCCTCTCTCCACCGGCACAGCCTCCACCCTGCAGGATTATTTATTAGTAGTATTTGCTCCTGTCTCTCTCTGCTCCGGGACACGAATTCCAAGCATCTTTCCCCTGCCCGGACCTGCCGCTCGCAGCCGCAGCCAGCGGGGGATTCTGGCAGCAGGGGTGCGGCGCCCCGCTCGGGGGGCTCCTGCGCTCCCCCTGCTTCGTGCCAGCCCAACTCCTGCCCACCCAAATGCCAGGGCAGGGCTGGCCCAGGGTAGTGGCCTGCAGGGGATTCCTGGGGAGGGAGGGGAAGGTGGGTTTTGGGGGGTGTCCCATCCCTCCATCTTCAGTATTCTGGCTTGGAGAGGCTGCAGTAAGAGGGATACCAGGGCACCAGTTCCATGAGCAGCTCCTCCAAAAGCCCACGCAGCACCTGCATCCATCTGGTGTTCGCAGGAACTGGGCACACCGGTGCCTTTCTGGCAGTGCCACCGAGGAGATACCACCCCCTCCCCAGGCCCTCCTGCCTCCCTAAGGCACCCGACCACCCGCCCGCTCCCACCTGCGCTTGGCAGAACCCGCAGCAAACAGCCCAAAGCCAGCAGAGGTCCCCATGCCACCCTGCCAGCCAGGCCCTGGGGGGATGCTGCTCCTCTGGCAGTTCTTCCAGACATGTGGCTGCCCCCAAGCCAGCCTGCTCTGGCATGCACACCTGGCACAGGTGGCAGCAAGGGAAGAGGGGACAGCGGTGACTGTGCCAGGGAGGCCATGGCCAGGAATGGGAAGTTTGCAGCATCCTTGGGTAAAAAGGATATTGGATGGGAGGTACTCATCTGATGGAGCTGGGACCCCCAAAAACACTGAGATACTCTGTGCAGTCCCTGCAGGCTTGTAGGGAGGCTGGTGCCTGCTGGCACCTCTGAGGGCTTCTGACACCCATCTTGTTGCCCTGGGGACCTCCACACTTCCAGCTGGGATGCCCCATGTCCTCAGAGTGCCGGGTACTCACAAATTCAACACTGACCCTACGGCATTGCTTATCTCTACCACCCCAGCAGCGAGGATGGACAGAGCAGTGGCTCCTTCAGCATTCCCATGCTTGATGTGCCTGTGCCCCCTCCAACACAAGCTCTCCCTGGGTGCCCAGCAGCTCATCTGCCAGTACCTTTCGCTCACCGCCTGGTCTGGCCCTGCATTCTGGCACCACCCCACTTCCTGTGCCTGGCACGGATCCCACCTGCTTCATTCCCAGGTTATGGTGAAAATAGGTGACTCCAGAGGCAGGAGAGTTCCCCGTGTGCCCTCACCCTCTGCCTCTTGACTGAATACACCTCCCTGTGTTGGGGGAAACCCACATCTGCAAATCCGCTTTTTAAATGAGCCTATCCCCCTCCCAAGGGCCAGTGCCTCCCCTGGGGTTTCAGCTCTGACCCCTATTAGTACCTGCAGTCAACTGGGTGTCCAGGGCACCCCACCCTTTCCAATATCCCCAGGGATTGCACCTTTGATGCCCCTGCATGGCCCATGGACATACCCACTTCCCCTCAGGCTGGCCATGCACCATCAGATGTGATGGCTTGCTCCAGCATCTTCATCTGCCATTGCACAGGGACAAACATGGGAAGAAGGGCAGGACTAAACTCACCTCCCACTAAGTGATCTTACCAACCCAAGGTGCTTCAAGCATCTCCCCTTGCTTGGAGCACCATCCACTCCCAGCCTCTCTCCCTGAGGAGCATGCAGGGCTTTCCCATCCCTTACACACTCATGTGTGCCCTCGTGCTCTGCTCCTGCTCTGATTTTGATGCAGCTGGACCATTGTATCCACTGTCTGAGACCTGCACATACTTTCCTGTCACCCAGCCCTGTTCCTCAGGATGACAACAGGGTGCCAACGCAGGGACAGGGACAGGAGACAAACACTCCTTTGCTCCCTGCAAGGCCAGGAGGAGGGATGTGAAGGGCACCCACGGGGTGAGAGGCAGCTCCCAACGGCTGCGCACTGCCTCCCACCAGGGCCCCTTCCCGCAGCACACCCTGGGGTCCCGGGGGAGCAGTAAATCACTGCCAGACGAGGGTGCATTCTTGGGCTTCATGAAGCCCCGCACTGTCTGGGAGCATTGGTAATTGCTTCATTACAACACCGGGAGACATGTCCCGGCAGTAAAACCTCAGCGTGACTGCACCGGGGAGCACTGAGCAACCCCCTACATGCACACACTCACACATACAGCTTTGCACGCCAAGGCTCTGCTCCAGGAATCCCGGGAGGTGTGTGACCAGGCTGGGGTCTGTCTGGGAAACGGGAAGCTGAAGAAGCGCTGGCCTTACCCTGCTGCAGGATCTTGCCGAAGTACTTGCTGTGGCTGGTGCAGTTCCAGCGGCGGAAGCGGAATTGGTACTGGCACTCCCGGACGCCCAGCTTGGTGCCCTTGGCCACCTCCTGCACAATCTCTGGCTCCAGCTGGCACAGCTCTGCCTGCTTCCCTGCCAGACGCTTCGTCTTGCGGCAGATGCTGTTGGGGTCCATGACCAGGGGGCTCCCCACTGCCCTGCAGGAGGGGACAGCGAGCAGAGCAAAACCAGCACCCAAGCCCAAGAGAGACCAGGCTGTGGATGGTGGATGGGACACGACCAGACCTGCTCCCAGGGACAGAGCAAGACTGCAGGGCAATGCCAGCTCCATGCTGAGCCTGGGTGACAAGGGGACAGAGAGATGTATACAGTGGGTGCAGGACAATAAGTAGGGGTGGGTCACCCAGGCAATACCTTGCCCTGTCCATCCATTCAGGGAATTGGGGGGACCTCCAATCATGGGACAGGCTGTAGGATGATGCTAGCACATACCACTCTACATCCTTGGGGACATCCATAGGGGTGGTGGTGTTGTCCCCAGTGGGAGATAGCATAGATATTGTGCTACTCAGCAGCTGTTCTTTGGGGCTGGCACTCACCTATCCCAGCCCAGGCACTGGCATGTGACTGATGCCCGATTCAGCCACGCCTCCCAGAGCTGTGGACACAACAAGGAGCCCAGCCAGCATTCTTGCTGTGTACCCCCCTCTCCACGAGGACTTGCTGCTTTACCCCGTGGGAGACTAGATGAGTGACCTTGCTTCTGATAAAGCCCCTCGGCTGCTGGCCAGGATCCTGTACTCACCTCCCCAAATCCAGGCACTGACTCCAGGGAATGGAGCTGCAGGCGGGTGCGGGAGTGCAAGGGAGGGGTGCAGGTGGCATCGCCAGCTTTGCCAATGCCAGTGAGGGAGGGCAAGTCTTGGCTGGGCCCACGTCAGAGGCAGCTCCTCCTCGCCAGCACAGCTGGAGTGAGGTGCCTGGCTCCCTGGCCCTGAAGGCAAAGTCTGAGCACATCGCTGTGCTCCCTGCTGTGCCATCGGCTACAGAAACTCCTGTACTTTCCCCACACATTTTGCCTGGAGTGCCCTCCACGGCACAGCTCCTGCAGCTGCACAGCCTGCCAGCACCCTGCCTCGTGCTGGCACGGGCACTTCTCCAGCTCTGCCACGGGCAACTCCAGAGCCGTGGGCCACACCAATTTAGCACACCCTAAACTCAGCCCACCCTTGCCTCCAGCGCTGCTCCTTGGGCTCAGAACTCATCCTGCTCAACAACATGATTTTCGTGGCCATGGATGCCCACAGAACCTTAGGGCTGGACCCAGGTTATACCCCAGGACCAGGAGATACCTGATGGTTGGGAGGTAAGATTCCCTGGGATTCCCTGGGGAGCAGTGCTTGGGCGGCCTGTGCTGCCTTCAGCCCCACTCACTGGAGAGCATCAGCTGCACAGCTTCCAAACCCAGAGCTTTATAGTCTGGCCAAGCCCCAGGGGCTCAAAAATCACAAACTGAATCTCAGTGTTTAACTGTGTTCTGGGTTTCCTTCTCGCTCTTGTGCAGCTGGGGGGGCTGTGTTTGGGACATCGGGCTGCAGTATTCTGCTTGTAATCCTGTCCCTAGTGGAAACCCCCTCCAAGCCCCTTGTTTGAAGCTCAAACCCCTGCCCTGATTCCCCTGCCTCATGTCAGGCTCCCCAGCTGCCTGGATCTCCTGCCCACCAGACCCCAGCTGGGCTTGGAGAGGACGTTCCCTCTCACACAGCCTGGAAAAGGAACCATGCTTTGGCTGGACGTTTAAAGGTTAAACAGCTCAACAGAGAGGCATAGCCTGGAAAGGGAACTTCCAGTAGGGAAACTGAGGCAAGCCCACACTCCTGCTGGGGAGAACCCCCCCCCCCTTTGCTCCCAGCAGCTCAGTTTCCATTTGCTGCAAGATTCACGTGGACCTCTGCAAAGGGATGGGGCAGCTAGGGAAGCATCGTGGAGCTTGCCTGGCACAGGTCCTACATAGATAGGGAAACTGAGGCCCACATGGAAAGTGACCAGGAAATCTGTCCAGTCCCATCCCATGACGACCACACAGGGTTCCAAGCCTCCATGCTGGTCCCCAAGCTTGCTGTCCTTTGTGACCACAGGCTCCCAACATCTACAGCAGGATGGCGGAGGTTTGGCTGCCTCCGCCGGTGGAATGGGGAAGAGGGGGAGCCGGGATGGGACTTTCATTAAGAGACGACTCTTTGTACTCATATAAAAACGATGCGCCAGCCCCCCGGGGCCGTCAGATCAAATACTGAACTGTGGCTCACCCCAGCCCGCTGGATCAGGCCGGGAAGAAGAGCTCAGCCCCGCGGGTCCGGGGGGTGATGGGCGGCTCACCGGCACCGCGGGGGTCCCCACCCATGGTCCGGGCGGCAGCAGAGCTGGCGGGAGAGCACAGGAGCTTTCTGTCCATGCTGACGAGGCGTGGGGTGGGCTGCCTAAGTCCAGCGCAATATTAATTTCCGCTGGGCTCCACTTTCTGGCACAGGGAGGCTGCCGGGAGCCCAAGAGCTGTTTTGCTTTGAAGGGTTCGGGGGGGTGGGGGGAGAATGGAGGGAGACAAGGGCAAGAAAAATGCTGCCAAACTGCTACCACTTTGGCAAGGGCTCCGGCGCAGGGCCCAGATCTGCCTGAGCTTGTCCCACTCCAAGGCCTCCCGCATCTACAATTAAGGTGCCCCACCTCTGCTGCCGGGCACTCCTCCCCCTGCCCTGGTGAAGGAACAGGGTCGCCAGCCCGGCTCCCCGCAACTTGCCTGGGGGCACCCCGGCCCCCTGCTGCCTCCTGCCTGGGAGCCCCCAGCCAGGCTCGGCAGCACAGCAGCATCCCTCCTGCCTGCCCCTGGTGCCCTTTGCTGGATGCCAGAACTGCTGCTGGGGGCTCTGTCTTGCCCCAAAAGCCAGTGGGATGATAAGCCTCACTTTCCAACCTCCCAGCACCCCTGTGTGAGGGAAACAACCCCCACTGCTGAAAGGGGAGACTGAGGCACAGAAAAGGGGCTACAAGCCACTGCCCACCTGGTGCTGTCACCCCTTAGGCTGTCACAGCCGCAGCCTGAGCACAGTCCCAGTCACACACGTCAAACAGGAGTCACTGAGGCTTCTGATGCAA
The DNA here is from genome assembly GCA_008694505.1 of Cyanoderma ruficeps. NCBI lineage: Eukaryota > Metazoa > Chordata > Aves > Passeriformes > Timaliidae > Cyanoderma > Cyanoderma ruficeps. The sequence goes on along the minus strand of VZDJ01000594.1, from coordinate 13,595,773 downwards.
CCCCTGTGCTCTGGATGCTGTGCCTGCTGCAACAGAGCCAGGGGTTCCTCAGAGCCATAATCAGCATTTTTTTCCAGCTCAGCTCATGGTCATGGAGCTTCCAGTATGTCCCAATCTCATTCCCAGCCAAAATCACGGACCAAGGAGCCTGGGCCAAGTCACCATCTTCTCCTTGGGCATAGGGATGACAGCAGACCATTGTGGAAGGGACCCAGTGGGGTCCTGGTTTGCAGGAAGCCAAGGAAGTGAGATTGGTAGAACTAGGCAGTGAGAGAGAGGATAGTCACCTTTCAGAAGTCGCACCTGTGGGAGAGCAGTGGTGGGGCCATGCCAACTCCATGTGGGATCTGACAGGCCTGCACCCATTGAGTACTGCTGCCTGGGCACCCCTGTGTGACAAGGGGACTCTGCTCTAGGGTACTAGGGCTGTGTATTGCCTCGCATGCAGGTCTCTCTCCCAGCCTCTGGGAGCCTTCAGCAGGGCAATGCACAGTACCAGGGCACCCAGGCCATCACTCTGAGCCCACAGGTAATTCTGCACCCACCTGGAGAGGAAAGAATTGCAGGATGACAGCCCTGGAGAGCTGACCTCCATCCCTGGGGACATAGGTCACCTCATGCCCCACAGTGATGTCACACTGAGTGACAGCCTACAAGTCAAACCCAAAGGGAGCCCATCTCTTTCCAAGCTGTGCAAGCAAGGCAAGGGGGGGACACAGATGAATTTTCAACCATCCAGTTTTCCTACAGCCCGTGCAGGCATGTGGTGGGCACTCAGGCTCTCACCTGGGGTGTTGCATGGGTGCTGCCACTAACCCACTAACCAGGGCAGCTGGGTGTGGAATCGGAGCAGGAGGCCCTTGAGGGTGTGGTGAGTAAGCAGCAAGTCACTGCCCTGCGGGGCACAGTCAGGGTTTGGCTGCTGAGCAGCACCCGGAGCACTGAGAGAGCAGGAAATGCCATGGATTGGGAAGAGAAGGGGGACCCCATTCCCTGCCCTCCTGCTTACACCTCCTTGGCAAGGGTGGCATGCAAACAGCTGGGAAGCTGCCTAAAGGAAGGACGCTTTGGCATGGCATTGCATCAACCCATGGACCTGCTGCCTGTAGGGTCATGCTGAGGCCAGGCTGTCGTGAGCAGGAGCTGCCCAAACTTGTGCTGCAGGTACTGGGGGAAGAGAGGGAGCATGCACCTGCAAAGGTGGTGGTACTAAAGCCATATCTAAACCCTGGAAGGGCTGGGATAAGAAGAAAGAAGTCCACCCAGTCGTGGTCATTGTGTCCTTCTAGGTGCTGACAGAGGCTGGAGCTGGGGTAACATGAGAGATTGGCTAGTTCATGCCCAGATGTGGGTGCCATGTGTTGTGGGAAGACCCTGCAAAGCCTGAGCAGATGTCAGGGTGTGCCCAGCACCCTCCTGCATGATGGGTGTTTGAAGCAATCAACGTTCTGATGCAAAACCAGACAAACTCTCAAGTTGGGGGCACATGTAGGGCATGGCCAGCAAGCCTGGGTGTCACCATGGAAGAGTGGATGTGACCAGGGACAAGGGATGGCACTGGGGAACATTCAGCTGCCTTTGTGGGAGAAAACAAGTAGCCCAATGCTGGAGCCAGTAGTCATCTCAAAGACTGCAAGAGAAACATTGTCCCATTGAAAAACCCAGCAGGTCAGCAGCTGCCGCAGCAAGGGCACGGGGAGATGGCACCAGGCAGTGGCTCTCCCACTGGGAGATTCATTTCTGCCCATGTGGTGCTGCTCCAGGGGAGAAGGCATGCTGGGGAAGGCTGGGCAGCCCAGTCTGTTGGGCGCCGTGGGGTAGCAGCTGTGGGTCAGCAAGCCCAGGGGGTGACTCACAGGGCTCACCCCAAGGCAGGCAGGCAGGCAGGGCCCTCCAACCCAGCAGCCTGCCCTTACAGGCTCTAGCCTTGCAGTGTGAGTGCTGGTCAGGGCAGTGAAAGACGAGAGACCACTGTTTTTGGAGAGACCACAAAACCAGCCAGGGTGTGTGGCTTGAGGGGCATGGGACTGGGACCCCTTCAAGCAAGGGTACAGCCACAGGGGCTGGTGGGAGGGGTCCTCCCTGAGCACCTCTGAAGAAATCCCATGAAAATCTAGGAGGTGCACTGTCCTTGTGCATGGATTGGAAGAGGATGGAGGGCAGGTGTCCATCCCTCTGGGCCCCCTCAGACCCACAGCTGGAGCAGAGCATATTTCAGCTGGAATTTTCTCCCTTGCTTTCTCTTCCATCTCCAGCCTGCTCTCAGCCATGCCCATGGAGAGCCAACAGGCACCAGGGAGGCTGGCTTTGCTTGCCCCCACCCCCAGAGTGCCTCTGTTCCTGGAAGCACAGACCAGCTGCAAACCGGCTTGGCTGAAATCCTGCCCTGGGGTTCCTCCGGCACTAAGTTTGTCTGCTCCGTATCTCTGCAGCCTCTGGGCCAGCTCAGGAGCCCCAGGCAGTCCCTACCTGTCCTGCTCAGGGAGAAATCACTGTTGCACAAGGGGCTGAGCAAGAAACGTGTAAAGAACGGAGGAGGAGGAAGAAAGAATTTACAGAGCTGGTGGGAGCAAGGAGAGCCTACTCCCTGCAGCTTTGGCACTAATCAAGGTGCCAGCAGCACATGAGTGACAGATCTTCCATTGGCACTGACCGCTGACCAAAAGCCTGCTCCCTTTTGCCAGGGAAAGGTGTGTGTCTTCAGTGAGCTCTCTGGGGACATCCTAACACAATGAGGATGCTCTGTCTCAGGCTACAATGTCACTAGCAGGATGTCAGTGCTTGTACATCATACCTGAATCTTTTTCCATAGGTGCATCCATCTGCCAGGATCCCAATGGGCACAGTTACTATCCATGAGTGGCCAGGCCCGGCTGCTTGCCTGGGCTGGGACTGTGCCTCTTGAGATCCAGCCCAGCTACAGCCCACCACACCACTCTCACAAATTAGATCATGAGTGGGGGGAAAAGTTGGCTTGAACAGGCAACTCCTGCATCCCCCCTACCACACAGATTATGTACTCAGGGTAAATTTGTAAAGACATTTCTTTCTTGGCCAGGGGAAAATGACCCCTTGGATAAGCACCCACAGGTGCCCAGTGATGCACACACAAAGGTGTGCCACCAAAGTCCCTATGCATCAGTGACAATAAAGAACAGGTCTATCAATGCCACCAGTCCTGGAGGTTCCAGGAACTCTGAAACAACACACAGCTGCTCCTCTGAATCCCTCCCCACCAACAGCAAAGCCCACCAGTGCTACCCAGACCTGGGAGAGGGGACCAGTACCAGGAGCAGATGCCTGTCTTGAGTGTCTGGACTCCTCTGCCCCACACAGGAAGGGCTCCCTGGGATGATCTCAGCCAGGGGCCAAAACACCAGACTCTGAGGGAAGCAGTTCGTGAATCACCCAGCTGCTCCTATGCCCTGTCCCAGGAAACCTGGCACATCTGTTTGGTGGTACTGGCCTCATCCCCCCATCACCTCTTCCCAGCTCGCTGGCTCCAGAGTGAAGCAGAGTGTGAGCTGGTGATCCCCCTGAAACTACTTCACTGCCCAGTGCATTTGATGTGCATCAGGCAGCTGAGTTATTATTCTTAAAATAAGCATTCCTTTTCTTCTTTCTTAAAAGAAGAAAAAAACAAGTTTGACCCCTTGCCCTCCTCTGCCAAATCCTGCTAATCTCCCAAAGTCGCTGCTGCCTGTGCACACATGGCACCAGCAGGACCCAGACTCTATGGTGAGATGCAGTTCTGACCACACAGGCCAAGGGGCACTGGTACCCCAGCACCCTGCCCTTGTTGGTGCTGTCTGCCTGCCCCTGAAGTGAAGGCAAAATGAACTTCTGCTTCACCTCTACCTGCTCCAGCCATAGGCAGATGTCCTCAAAGCTGCAGCACAGGGCATGAACTTGGAGATATTGATGAGGATGGGGCAGAGAAAGCATGGACAGCTAAAGGGACAGGTGTGTGTATGTCTGGGGATTAGCCAGGGAAAAACAGCAGGTCTCAGGCAGCAGGAGAGCATATGCCCTGCAATGGCACAGCTACCCTGAGGTAGGTGGCAGGGAGTGTGGACATCCTCCACAAGCACCCTGCCTTGGCCAGGGCTTGCTCTACCTCGCTCACCCCTCTTCTAGCAAAAAAACCCAAGGCAAGTCCCTCTCAGACCCATGTTAAACCCTTGCCTGGCAATCAACACAGCACATGAGCTCCAGGGACAAACTCTCAGCTGATGTACAACTGACTGTAACAGCACCATTTACACACACAAAGGCCCCCACTGCAGCCCTGGAGCCAGGGCTAGCAAACTGGCTATGGAATGGAGATGTGGAATAAATCACTGGTGGGCAGGCAGGGGACCGTGAGGGGAAAGGCTTATGGAGAGCTTTATTTTAGGGGTCAAAAGACTGTGACAATGTGGAGACGAATAGCCTAAGATAATGAATGATAGCCCGGACGGCACGCCGGGGAGCTGGAATCTAAGCACTTAAAACCGGATAAAGACAGGCTGGGTGAAATTCTTAATAGATTTAAATAGTTCATGTTTCGACAGATACCTGGGCTTTCCAAGGCTGGGTCCCAGTTCTGTGCAAGTAATGAATCCCCCACCCCCTCTGGTATCCTGCAAGGCACCGTCTCTGCCTTTGATGAGGGCACCACTACAAATAGGGGTTTTGTCCCTGCTGTGTCCAGGTCACCATTCAGGGGGGACACTGTAGGGACCCTAAGGCTTTTAATTAAATTTGACTTATTGAAGGGGTCTGGAAGCCACTAAGCCCCCCTGCCCACCCCTCAGGCATACAAGCCTCCCAGGCTGTGGGCGGGGGGTGCGGGGAGGCAAAGTGCAACTCTCACCACAGGACCTGTGTGCCCTATACTCCTGGGGATCCCCAAGCCTCTGCCTCCAACGCACTTGTGTGCCCAAACCCTGACAGTATATGGGTGCCCCAGTCTGGATCAGAACAGCCAGTGAGCAGCAATTCCGACCCAAGTGGTGCCTGGATGTAGGGGACTCTGTTGCCCCCAAGCTGGGGGGGGACCACCACCAAAGATCGAGATACCCTGCGTGCCCTCCTGCTTACCCGCCCCCCACTCCCCCCCGGGGTGTCCTACTCACCACCAGAGCCCGATGATGTTAGCGGGGCAGAGGAGGATGAAGAAGAGCCCCAGCTGAGTCCGGGAGAAAGGCAGCATCCTGCCAGGACTGAGGAAAGCGTCGAACTCGCTCCACGCCACTCGCCGGGAGCCGGGCAACCCCGAGGTCCGGCCGGGGCCCCGGCGGGTGGGTGCCCGCTGTCTCCCTCCACCGGGCCGGGCCAGGCAGGCAGCGCGACCGGTGGGGTAGTGCGGGCCGGGCTGGGCTGGGCTGGGCAGGCACCTCCGGGCGGCTGGAGCGCGGCGCGGAGGCTGCTCCGGAGAAGGAGAAGGAGGAGGGACGGGGCTGCGAAAGCATCTGCTCCGGCAGGGAAACCGGAGCCCGGGGGGACGGACAGGGCGGGCCGGGCGGGGGGACTCCCGGGTGCCAGGCTCCGTTCCCAGCGCAGAGCCACGGACACGACACGGGCACGAGCACCCTCCGGTAGGGGACGGTGGCCGCAGCCTGTCCGGCCCCGCGTCCCGCCGCCGCGTTTGAACGTGCAGCCCTTTTTACGGATCTGGCTGGCACAGTCCTGCCCCCGAAGCCCCGGGACCTGCTGCGGACCTGCTCGGCACAGACCTGCCTGGCACAGCCCTGCCCGTTTCTACTCGGGATCCTGCCGCAGCCCTGTCAAACCCCACCTGGCCTCGAGGTGTCCCCGACACCTCCTTGTCACACTCTTGCCCGACCGCGGCACCCCTGGCATAGCCTTGCCCAAACCTGGCGTCCCTGTGTTGCCACCAGCACAGTCCTGCCTGGCCCCTGTCCCTGGACTGGGCTCGCCTGGCACAACCCTGACTCCATGACTCTGCCTGTCCTCAGACCAGTCTGTCCCGCCTGGGAAAGCTGGAGGAGTGACCCCTCACGTGCATCTCCCAACACTTAGCTCCAGCACTCTGGAGAGACAAGCCTGGGGCAGAGGGGCAAGCAGGAGAACAGTCGAGCCGGCCGCAGGAGCAAGGAGACCAGAAGAGTACGGTTATGGACATCTTGTTTATGGTGGTTTCACTGCAGGGGCAGCTGGGACCTAGAACAGAGACAGTCCCCAGCAGTAGATCATAAGAGGAGGAGCAGCAGGAGCTGCCTGGGGCAGGAGGAAGCTGACGCTCCCAGAAGGTAGCAGGGGGCCACACAAGGGCTGGGTAGCTGGGGGCAGGAGGAGCCCATAGACTGCCACACCAATTCTCCCCACAGAGGAGCCTCAGGAATGGTTTTCCAGTGCTCAGTCCAGCGCTCTGCATCTCTGATTCCTCTTGTGCCATTCATGGCTCGCAGCAAAATTTGGAGATGCAGCTCCCAACCTGCAACATCTGGGCCATGGATCCTGGGACAGCTACACTGGGGGAGTCTCACCTGATCTCTGTACCCACCTCCACTGAGAAACCAGCCAGCCCATTGGGTTTCCCCAAGGAAAAAGGAGGTGTCTTCCACACGTGATGGGCAAAGCAGAGCGCCCTTGCTGCTGGTGAGACCAACTCTCCCTTCAACAGCTCTTTGTGCTCTATCCTCCTTCATGGCCTTCCATACCCTGCCCATCTCAAACCCCTGGCTTGCCCATCACTGTTCCCCTTGCCTTGATCACCAGCAGTTTCACCCCTTCACCTGGGCACGTCTGCTCCCTGCTAACAGCATTTGGTGGTGAATGACTCAGGCTTTATCTGCAGCTTGGCACAATTCTCTCCCTCCTGGGCACAGGAGGTAAGAGACTCCCACCACCTCTGGAGGCTTCACACCTGCTCTTTCTCTGCCCTCCCACACAGGAAAATGGCTCCTGGTCTGTACCCTTGGCGTGTTGACTAGGACTGAGTTGGCCTGGCCATAGCACAGGGACACAGGGACACAGGGGTCTTCCCTGAGCTGGGCACTGTATCTGGGCTACTGCACCATGCCCTGTTCCTGTTGCCTTTTGCCTTCACCCACCAGCCTCTATCCTGGCTGGCTTCAGGGACCACATCACCTCTAATCTAGGGGGATAGTCTGCAACGAGTAGCCCGTGGAGGGGACACATCCCTGCTAAGGCTGGGCGAGGCTGACACTGTACCCAGGGGCCCAGCCCCTGCCGGCAGAGCTCACTGCAACGCACGGCTCATCTGCCGGCGTGTTGAAAGTGCCTGTTGTCCCTCCGCCCCTAGCGCCTGGCCTCCTCGCAAAGGCAGCGCGGGGCAGGTGAGAAGCCTTTATCTGATTTCCTAAGGGCAGAAAAATCCCTTTGATTTTGCCCCGAAAAGGGGAGTGGGAGGGGGGGGTGCCGTCTTGGCGAGCAGGTGCGGCTGGTGCTCAGCCTTATCATGTCAGCTCTGCATGAGGCTGGAGGGGGCTGGGGGGGCTGTGATGCCCTCAGCACACTTATGGGAACTGGCCCCATTGCCTGGGTCTTATGGCAAAGCCCCCTTAGCGGGGCTGGTGGGGCAGAGTGGACATAGGTGGGCTCCTTGCCTTGTGTCTGGATCAGAGGAGCTGCCATGGAGTGTATGCCAGGAGTTTGCCCCTATTTCACAGCTTTCCTCACATCTGCATAAAAATTCTCCCTTAACAAGGGGAAACTGAGGCACAGAGATGCAGAGACCTGGTTAAGCAAGTGGGAGTGGTTGCCTGTTCGCTCAGCTTCAGTAATTTTCTTGCTGCCTTCCCTTCTGCAATGTCCCAAAGGCACACCTACTTCAAGGGGCAAGGTGACAGTGGTCATACTAATCCAGAGTATGCCACTGCCACTCTGAAGTAGCCTCCACCATCGCAGCTGATCCTTTGTCTCTGCCTTTCCTCGCCTCTCGCAGCTCACTCCCCCCGCCCCCCCCGGCTTTTGTGTTATTACAAATTATAAAACAATTTTTTCCTGCCGTCCCGCATTCTTCTGCCTCCTGCAAGAATTTTAATGTATTTATTTTTGCTATCAGGGGAAAGCGCCGTGTTCCTCGGCCACCCCCAGGCAGCCCCGGCCCCGCTTGGCCACTGATGGAAATTAATGATGGAGGATGCAGGGGGAGAACAGACACCCCTGCACCCCTGCAACAGAGAGGTGGGGGGACGGGTGCCCCCCCAACCAGCCATGTTTTTTCCCAGTGGCAAGGTCTGCGGAGGGTAGAGAACTCAGCTGTGGTAGTGGTAATGGACAGAGGGGCTGGTCCCCAGGAGAAGCTGTTGGTTATGGGCTGGGGAGGGGACAGTTATTGGGTGGTTGGGCAGGGCCAAGAGGCGCTTTGAGGTCCAGCTTTGAGGATGCTGTATTAGAGAATTGTCTCCATAAAGCAGCATGGCTCTGAAGTCCTCTTGAGGGAGAGGAGACCTCTCCAGGACTCCAGCCCATTCTGCCTCTTGTGACAGCATTCCCAGTAATCCCCAGTCTGCTTGTGAGACAAAGCATCCCCTGAGTGGCCCATCCTGCACCCCCCACTGAACTCGCTCTGCCTCTCGGCTGGTGCCCTGATACTCTGCTGAGCTCTGTCTCTCTTGCCCGACCATGCAGCCCCCCAAGGGCATGGATGGGGAACCCGGCTCCAGCTGCCCTCCTACCCCACAGCCAGAAGGTTGGGGCGGNGGGGGGGGGGGGGGGGGGGCTCTGGCTGCTGGGAGAGAGCGGACAGGGGAGGAAGTAATGGGCCTTTCCCGCTGTGGGGAAAGCGTGGCGATTTCCAACCCAAACACCCCGGCGCTCAGCGGCCGCATACTTTCCCAGCGTCCCTCCCCTCCTTTATTCCTGAGGACATTGGCAATCAAACCCACGTTGGCCTCATCTCCTGCTCCTGCAGTGAGGTCATCGAGCTGTGTTTGTGACATCCCGGCATTTCCATGGCAGCGCACTGTGATGTCATAAGCCCAGGTTGCGACCTCACGGCAGGAGGAGAATGATCTTATTAAAACAACATGGTCCCCATCCATGGCTGCTCACAGCCGGGGACTCCGGCGCAGGGTAGCAGCCAGCAGACAGGCCTGTGGCAGCCGGGGGGATGAGGAGGATGGTGGCCTCCCTGGGGTTATGTCACCAGTGGGAGATGGTGATGACACAAGGCATGATCCAGTGCTCAAAGTGGAGGCTGGCCCCCAGGGCTGAGCTTCCAACTGATGCAAACACACAAGCCACATGGTGCTGAAGTGACAGTGAATTTGGGGACAGCCATGCTAGAACTTATTCCTCAGGGTCCCCCAGGCCTGGTCACAATGCTACCCACCTCTGGGACCAAGCGTCTGGGGCCTTATCGGGGTGCAGAGCCCTTTCATGTCAGGCTGGCGGGCAGCAAGCAGAGCTGATGAGGACCTGTCCCCAGATCAGAGCTGCCCGGTGCTGACAGCGACTGTGGGGCCCATTCTTAAATTAGACAAGTCCCCCTCCCCCTGGCCAGCACTCCTGGCCCTGCCCCATGGCTGGACATAGCCTGGGACATCACAGCCCACAGCACTTTGTGTGGCCAGCATGACCCACACACCCATGCGCACACACCTGTCAGCACACTGCACACCCTCAGGGAGGGCTGGTCATCCTTTGGGAACTGACAGGCAGGAGATGGACGGATGGATGGAGGGACAGACAGATGGGTGGGTAGCTCTCTGGATGGACGGGTAGGTACAGGGCTGGGTGGGAAGAGTAATGTATACATTTGTCAATGGATGGATGGATGAGTGTGCAGACAGCTCAGTAGACGGATAGAGAGATGGCTGTGAGAAAGCTACTTGCAAGTGTGGATGGCTGGATGGATGGATGGATGGATGGATGGATGGATGGATGGATGGACAGGCGAAAGGATGGCCCAAAGAGCACTCTTTAGTGAGCCCATGTAGCTCTGGATGTTGTTGCTCTTTCCAAACAACCTAAGTTTCACACAGCATCTGTCCTGGGAGAGAAGGGAACATCTACGTCCCAAGGGGAAAAAATTTGCCTTTCTCTCTGCAAAACAATTTGAGGGCCCGACTTTGTGCTGCTGCAGCAGTGCACCCTCACTGCTAGCAGAGACTCCACTCTCCACTGCCCAAAGGGGAAACTGAGGCCAAGGAGACTGGCTTGCAGAACAACAAAGCTGAAACCACCCCTCTTCAGGGAGGCATGGCTCTGTGGCCAGTCCCACTCGTTCCGGCTCCCCACACGTCCATCTGTCCATCCATGGGAAGGACACGCATATCTGGCTGCAGGCGATGCCGCTGTCCTTGGGCCCCCGCAGGCTGTAAACATGATGTCATGTGGCAGCACACACAGCCCACTCTGTGTGCGGGTCCCCGAATGGGCTTCACAACTTCTGCGTGGGAGGCATCCACCATGGCCCACAGCCAAGGGAACTGGAGTCAGGAGATAAAATCAGGTTTGCTTTAGGCTGGAGCAAACAGCCTTTTGCAGGAGGAGTAAGGGACGAGGAGAGCAGATGGAAAGAGGAGACACCTCCCCATCTCAGAGAATTTGGCAGGGAGCAGATGTGATGTGGGAAACTCCAGGAAAGCCCGGCACTGGTCTTGCTGGTCTCGGGTCGGCTCCTACTTGACTTAGAATAACTCCGTAGGCACTTGAAGTCACTAATCAGCCAGGACCACTTGAGAGCAGCCTGGGGCTGCCTCCCGTCTCCTGTGATAACAGCATGCCAGCCCCGGGTTCTCTCCAGCAAGCCACTCTCACGTCTTCAGGGAAAGGTCCTGGCCCACCAGGGTCCCGTGGGGCACAAAGCAGGGGGAGCCTGGATCACAACCTTCTGCCAGGTGCTGAGCCCTCCATGGTAGTCGTGGGGGACACACCATCATGTTGGTTGATTTGCCTCTTGTTTCAAAAGCTTTATGCTGTCCCCAAGCCCCTGCTCAGGCCTAAGGGGTCAGATAGAGGGAAATGAGGGGAAGGGGACCTTTGGGAGAGGGCCAAGAGGATCCCACTTGAACTCTCTGTGTCGGAGAAGAGCAGCTGTTTCCAGACCTGGGATCTGTCTGCATCTCTCTTGATCTCCCCATGTCCCCCTTTGCAGCCCCACTGGCCCCAGCATGGCTCATGACTCAGGCAGTGACAGGGTGGTGACACACAGTTGATGTAACAGGCTATCTCCAGTTCAGTGCTTTGAGCTGTTTACAATCCTCAGGACCCAGAATCAGCCTTTTCACAGACTGGGCTTTCCTGGGATGCTCTCCCCTGGGTCACCCCACTTCCTCCCCACCATCTGTGGGAGAGCAAATCGGGGTTAGTGGATGCAGCTCTGGGAAAGATTTCCAGCTCCTGGGTGACATTGCACAAGTCACATAAAGAAGCTGTCTGTCCCTCTGAGGAGGAGCAGCAGCCAGTACCCTCCATAAGCAGTGTGTGGTGGATGGTTGAGGGACAGAGAGGCAGGGTGCCCCACAGTGCCTGCATCTGCACCCGCAGGTCCCACCAGTGAGATGAGGTCGGACCTGACAATGGGTCTGTGGGATGGGTAGAGTCACAGCATCCCTGGGGCAAAGTGACACACAGGATGTGACCCGCCACCCCCAGCTCTACATCCCCATGGCTAAAGACAGCATTTGCTCTCCCGCCTCTGCTGTGCTTGTCGCCAAGCTGGGCTGACCCAGCACTGGAGGACCTCCCGGGAGCTGGCGGTATCCCCGGCTCCACGCGGCATCCTCCGGCCGTGGATGTGTCATGGCCCAGCCTGTTCCCTTCGGAAGTCCCCGCCGGGCGACTCTGAGAGGGGCTGATTCACTCAACCCTCCCGGCCCCGCTCCAGCACGGCCTCCCCCACAACCCAGGCAGTGGCCCCGGCGGAGCCCCCGGCCGGTCTCCGCCGCCGCTCCCGCGGTCCAAGGACGGGGAGCACAGCCTAGCGGCAGCAGCGGAAAGTAGCCGGGATAACGGTGCCCTTCTCCATGTCCCGAGCAGGTTGCGGAGCACCGGGAACCGGCCTGGGGAGTCGCTGCCGTGGTGGTACAGCCGGCCTTTCCACAAGGCCGAGTGAGAAGTCCTGAACACAGGTCGGGGCGACCTCAGTACCGGTTTTGTCGGATGGATGGACGGATGGACGGATGGACGGATG